>JABAKA010000069.1:0-36218 GCA_018857285.1 Termitomyces sp. Mi166#008
ACTATGATAAACACTTTAGTATTCCTTTTGTATTCTACCATACAGTCTCAGTACATAAGTAGTGTAATGTGTAGTAGATAAAATCAACAATATCACTTATTTTACTCCCACTTAATATTGTTCTTTCAACTGAGAGCAATAGATGGAGCCACACAAGATATGTTCAATGTGGAACTGCAAAAAAGGACCAGACATTTGGCCCAAAGTCATCTCCATAGTAAGATACTCTTTAACAACATCAGGAAATATAGAGATAGAAGAATGATTGAAAATGAGGACAGAGTGGGAAAGAATGGGTAGAGTACCAAGGGAAAAACTGTTACAAAGATTCTGGAGTAGCAAAGAGTAAGAAGAGGTGAGATTGTGTTTTGCAAGTAAAGATTCAAATGCTGTAGTGTTGTATGGGTGGATAACTCTGAGGAATAATTTGGTGTCTTGCAGAAAAGTATGCTATGGGGTACAACAAAAATGTATTGAGGAAGAGAAGTCTTTGTAATTTGATAATGGGGCAGGCCTATGCTGTCAGGGCTCAGGTATGGATTTGACCATTGGCAATACATGAGCAACTGGCATTATGAGACAGAGTGGAGTGGTCCCCACACAAGGAGTAGATATGGATGGCATTGGAGCCATGTCTGTTGTCACAGATACAATTGAGGTTCCAGATGCCACACACTTTCCTTGGATTGGCCCCTTGGAATGACTTTGCAATGATGAGTTGGTTTTCTGCCAGCTGTACAAACAGGAGACTACCATCACTGAAGATTGAGATATTGTCAGAGTGGTTGAAGAAGCAATGAGTTTTCCTACAAAGCAGACATGCGAGGTTGCTATCTCAAAAAAACTGACCAAAAGAAGCAGCTACATCTGTGAAAAGGTAGGTTTGTAGTAGTTTGTTGGGACAAGGTCATAGTCTTAGTTGATGTAAAATGATGTTGACATGAGTGGCATATTTATGCCAGTCAAAGACAACATTACCTATGAGAATCTCCAAACAGGCCTCTTGTTCAAATTTATACCAATATGGGTATGTTTTTTTCAAAATCGTTGACCTGTCTGAAATACTCAATATAGCACTGATATTTGATCACATGATTAGTCAACTTCGAAGTGGGAGGTAAATTGGAATTGAGTGACTCCATCAGTGCTTTAGACAGAAGCTGTAGAGCAGTCAGCAGATTCTTGAAGGCTTCAAGAAAATGCAAAGGGGATAAATAGTCACTCAAGTCATTGTTGCTCCAGAGAGTGATCATTTTTTCAGAATCAAGGAGTTGTATCTTCTCCAGCTTTTCTCCACCTGATTTGAATTTGGCAATCTTAATGAGCCTAATTCTATTTTCAATCCATCTTTACAAGCTAATCTTGATGGAAACACTGTCTCTGCTGCAAGAGAATGATTCATGGGACCAGCTCTTTCCTTCCTTCCAAATGCTGGGATGACAGGTCCGATCTCTGAGGAATTTGATTTTAACAGTTACATTACAATCTCTGATGGTGTCCCATGTTTCAGGTTGCCATTGAGTATTTGAATCCAAGAGGAAGAGCTGAAGAAGATGGTTGGTAGTCAAGACCTCTGCAATGCTCTCAGCCTCCTCTTTGCATCATTGATCTGACAAATTGTGCTTTCCTGTTCTAGAGAAAGAAAAGAGGATGAGCTGGTATAACAGGCCAAGAGAGAGAGAAACAAGGGGCTGACAGCTTGATGAGATCTAAGCTCTAAGGAACAATGGAGATGTCTAACCTAGTTTGGTGTGCTTTTGGTGAGGCAAAGGAGATTGTTATCCTTACCATCTACCTTCTCAACATCTACCTTCTCAACATCTACCTTCTCAACATCAGGAATTGCCTTCCTTCACTACTTCACTTTTCCACAAATGAGCAAATAGAGCCAGTCAGAAACTCTCCTCAAAATATACATACAAAATTTGTGGGTCTTTTTGGAGTTGACAAACATTTCAGTAGCTGTCAACATTTAGAGAGCAAACAATTCAATAAGATATGTGCATGATTGAGTGAAAGATGTCTCAGTCATCATGCACTCTGCCATGACATAACCAATGGTAAACCCAAAAGGAATTGAGGTGGCAGTGAGTATCTACATCATGCATGCCTTATCTCACACTGAGGCTAGCTGGCTTTGCACGTAGCCCCAGCTGAAACAAGGTTTAGCAGGAGCTTTCTGAGGCCTATGGACATTTCCAAACAAGCAGTCTTCAAAGGTGTCAGGACCAATCAATGTTTGTGTAGTTTGAACACATATGTTTCTGAACTGGCTACTTTGTTTATGAGGTTTCAAACCATATAGGTTGAAAGCACCTGCCTGTGATGCATTGATTAGTACAAGATGTTCACTAGGTGGAAATACCAGTGCTTGCCATCAAAGGTCACCAACTGGTGCATCTGCATATTGAACACCTAAGAAAGAGATGATTTCTGATGAATCACTCCTGACACCAACAAACATACCATCTATGTAGGATGGAAGTTTGCATAGAACATAAGTACATGGACAATGTAAAAACAAACTTACAGTCTAATTTTACTGTGGGTCCTACATTGGTGTTTGCAAGTACAAATGTAGCAAGGGCTGAGCCAGTTAGTGAGTGCCAGCTTATTTTTCTGGGCCGAAAATGGAGTCATGGGCAAGAATAACACTGCAAAGGCTGATCATTCATTGAAAATATTAATCCCATGGCCTGATGGTCTAGTAGTATGATTCCTTGTTAGGGTATGTTTGAATAGTGTCATACACTTACTCGAGGAGGTCCCGGGTTCAATTCCCGGTCAGGCCCTTGTTTCTTTTTTCTGATACCTCAACGAACGACAGAGACGCTCGCTCCTGAACCTGTTGTCGAGACTAGCAACTTAGAAGCAAACGTTTAATGTCAAGGGAAAAGCTGTCAGCCTTTGTAGGTGGGCTGGCAAGTCGAGGATCGGTGTATTTGTGGATGTGGGACATGGTTGAACTGGGGCAGAGGTATGTAAGAGCATGAGCGGATTGCTACGAAGACATGGGGCGACGTGTGAGCATCAAATATCGAGGGATGATTGACCTTGCAGGAATCCGGTTTATCATATACCCGTCCTCCCTCATCCTCGGCCTGCCTTCGTTACCGACTCACATCGCGATTGGAGCAGAAGGGGGCTGAGTCAATTAAGGATTATCGAACGAAGAAAGATCTAGAAAGGAAGTTGCATATCTCTCGGGATAATCATACTAAAGTAATATAAGAAACTAACCTTCCAGAGTTTGGAGCAACCAATGCAGCGTATCATCCGGGACAGCGGGAGGTTGTCAAAAGTGGATCGGGCAAGGGTGGGGCGTGTGCTGGAGATAATGGCTCGGTTTCTAAAGAGAGGAACGAGAACAGTTGTGGGACGGGCTCTGCTAAGACATAGACAATCTTGTGGCACATTGATGTGTTTTTATTGCTTTCTACATATGTAAGTACAGATTTCGTGGGCACGAGTTGTATCATAACAACGAGATTCTCGACCTTAACAGTGCCGCATTTCACGGCCACTCAACCAGGATTGTCTCCTATGCACCTCTCTGATAGCCACGCCAAAGGCCTCGCTGTCTTGAGGGGCCGGCAATCTGGAGGACTCCATAATATGGCGAGTTATCTGGATCATGCGCAACCTCGGTAACATTTTGTTTCTGACGGCATCAAGGATAGCTTCGAAAAATGACTCGGTTTCACAGGCGTTAGTCCATGTCACCAATTCAATGACCTCAAGGTCTGGGTAGGGTTCAGTGAAGTCAAACGAGGCGAAATACAGTATTCAATGGCCAGAGTCAGAGATCGCAGATGAGGACAGAAGCCGTCCATGACAATAGAGTCTCCGGCATATACAAGATGGGTGAGAGAGGTGGGGAAGAGCCTAAAAGCTTTATTGAGACCTTCCTCGTCAGCTTCCTCGTTGCCATTTGTATCATAACGGGTGATGTCAAGATGTCGTAAGCGGGGAAAGTTGCATTGTTGAAACAGCCTCGAATCAAATCGGTCGAGCCGTAGTGTGTGTAGCGATGGGATAGTATAAGGCGCCGATGCGGAAAAAGGGGGCCACTGAGAATGTTCTTTGGCAGCCTTGAACTCTGATAGAGTAGCTGCGTCGAACCAACCGGAAGAAGTGGAATCATCCCAACTGTCTTTCACGCTCAATGGTAGATGACACCTCCCCCTCGGGATTTCGCGTTCTTTTGGCTCCTCATCGTCATATACGTTATTCTCCGGATCGAAACAAGTCGCGTGGATAATGCAACACGCTTCAAGCTTCAAAAAATAACGTAACATCATCTCCACGCGGTCCATGCGAATTTGCAACCCGTGCAATTCGAGGCGCCGAAGGTTCCTCGAGCAATATGTTGCAATGATCTTCCACAACGACTTGTGAGTGAGATGTGGATAAACGTTTCCATCCGATGGCGGGATTACTCGGGGCATGAGCGCACGAGGCCCCATGATGTGTGGCCACTCTCGTACCAGGCGTCATCTCTGTAAGGGTGACTCTCTCTTAAACCCAAATAAAAGTCGAGGCGCCGACATTTGTGTCCTCGGGGAGTGCGAAAGCCGGGAGGAGTGCTTTTCAGTCGTTCAAGAAGAACTGGAATATATTCGAACCGGAATATCATCACGATCTCGTAGAGGTCAGCTTCCATAATATTGTGAAAGGCTTTAGAGACTACGGAAATGTTCCTTTTCGTAGTCATGGATTGAAGGACGAGCTGGACTATTACTTCGCGGTCCTCAAAGACAATGGAGAGAGAGGTGTCAAGTGCCTCTGGAACAAGTGTTGCTTCTCGAAAGATTCTGAAAAGTATCTCTGTAGGTACAGAAGACATGGTTTGACAAGACCTTGGTTGAGTGGAGCCCATCGAACGTTGCACGAACTTTTGAGTTCCCAGTATAGCTAGTGACGGGCGATTCTCGGCGATTGAACGACTACAGCGCATGTGGTCGCTTCCCCAACAACTCGAGTTAGGTGCCAAGGAGATTTTTGTGTATTTTTTCCGATTTTCCGCGAACACAGGGGTGGCTCAGTGGCAGGCCGGGAATCCATCAGAGCGGGGCATAGCTTACCTCCGGCCCCAAGTTAGCAACTCAAAACATTTATGTCAAGGGGAAAAGCTGTCAGCCTTACAACAAAACAATAACCAAAACACTCAAGGCAATGGCTGGCAATAGGTTTTGAAATCTGAGCGCTGGCATTCGTCCTTGTCTCTCGTAATATTGCGTCGCATTTCGATCGTGAGTATTCAAGGTTACAATTATGCTCATACTCCAATTACGTAATACCAAACGAACGCATCGGTGAAGCAATTTTCAGAGGTCCGCAAATTTATTGGTCGCCTGGCCGGTATGAGATCTTCGGGGGCAGAAGTAAGCCTGATAATTGCGACGTACCTCTACTAGTAGTTTCGCGATGCCAGGTTCGCGTGACGAGTGACCCGCATCTGGTACGATGTGAAGCTCCGCTTCGGGGAATGCCTTCTTCAATGTGTAGGCAGTGGTAGCCTTGGACCCATTGTGAGAAGTTGACAATAACAAGACTACATTGTCCTTACAGGACAAACTACATCATATCTGCCTTGAACAACGACCGTGGGGATGTGTCGGCTATTGGACGAAATGTCAGAGTTAGCCACATGTGTCGTAACATATAAGAACTTGCATCTTGTCTATACCCTGCTTCTCCAACAGTTGACCATCCCTCATGAATCCCTAGAAATAGGTCATCATCTTGCCATGACAAACTACCAGAAATACCCTATACCTCGTTCACAAAGTAGTGGTTCTCAATTCGTGCAAATGCACTTCATGAGACCTAGTTAGACAAAGAGGCGGAGACTGCAAAAGAAACATACTTCGCAAACTCATCGTCTTCAACGCGTTGAAGGTAAGCAGGGTCGACAAAGAGCCTAGAGGTAGCCATCCTTCGCAGATATAATAAGACTCAAGTATGCCAGAACTAGTTGAGTTATGATACTTACTCCCACTTGGCCCAAGCTCTCGCTGCGTTGATGCGTGTCTCGTCATCAGCAGAATTAAGTTGTGCGTGATAAGCAAGCATCAAGTCGCCACGCTCAGCCTCAGGAATAGGCGCGATGTATTCATCCCTTCATTAAATTGATATATCACTTTATCACTCGTAGTCCAAGGATTTGCTCTTTACCAAGCTTCGGGGAAAAGATGCGAGGTCCCTTCTTGATAGAAGAATTTGAGTTCGCTGCCGAGGACTCAAGTTGAACAGGCATGAATAGAGCGTATTTAAGGATAGCATACCTCTTTCTTAGAGTGAATATGCCGCTTTTTAGAACATCAGTTGAGTTAAGCTACAAAACTCGTTTCCGCAACTTACCGCAACACAAGGGATTTGACGCGGTCAGGGAAGGTCTAAAGCATGATGAGCTTACATTCAGTAGAACAACCACTGTAATTGATTTACTTGAGCATAGGCCAAAGAAAGAGTAGAACCCTAGAAGTCTCTTTAGTTGACTCATTGGCATACATAAGATAGAACAAACCCAGGAGCCTCCGAAAACGTGCCACTTGTCGATCTTGAGCTCTTCTCTAACCTTCTCGATATCTTTTACGAGGTCCCAGGTCGTGTTTTCTTCAAGACACGCGCTCCTAGGAAATGCAGTCGATTACACTGTTGATGACAACGGAGATAGTGTTCGTACGGGGTTGATTTTCCTGCGCCTCTCTGATCGAAGAGAATTATCTGTGTGCGTGGTTCGTTGAATGAAGAGAAGTGGGGTGAGGGGCCAACACACCTTGTACTTCTCTGGGTCGAAGAAACTGCGATCGGCAGCATCGGTACCACCGCCTGGTCCTCCTGCATTGCCCAGTAAATGGAAAAAGGTTTATGACAGTTCAACGACGTCACTCTCACCGTGGACGAAAACCACTAATCTCCCCAAGATCAGTACATTGTGAAAGACAGAACAGATGTGATTGCACCTGGATTTCCATCCTTGTTTCCAGACACTTCGTAGCTGTTCAGACAGAGTCGATTAGGCTTCGCTTGGAGCTTGCGGGGGGGTCACACTCACTAAAGGGTATGAATATCGGAAACCTTGAGAGTGCCGGTCAGGTATGGCTCGATCAGGGGATACATGGTACTCGATTTAGTGGCCTGTAACTTGGAGTAAAGTGTCCTACGTAGGAGAGAAGGCGAGATGAAGGATGAGCGGGGAAGACGCGGATAAGGAAAGCAAGTGACTCTCAGGCCACGAGCTACATAGGAACAGCGCATTAGCATCGCCTAATCCGGTGTGCGACGTTCACGATTCAATATTTCTTGAGCTCGTTGATAACCATTCCAGTAACTCTTCTCAGCTCAACGTCAAGCAGAGTTGCTCTTGAATAAATTTATCTTGACCGGGACCGAGACCGGTGATCGCGATACGTGATGGGTTTCCAAATTTCCAGAGAAGCCCGAACTGATACTTATACCTTACCCTCGTTTAACTATTCGGGTTCGCCTCCACCTCGAGGCTGCTGTCACTCTTTCCTGCCATGGCAGACAAGGTCTACGAACCTATCCCTCCACCTACAGTTCGCGACGCCGACCCAAGAGCAAACCTCTCTGATGCCGAACAGGAAATGTACGATGAGGTTCTCCAGCACTTTTCGGATTCCGCATATTCATTACCTGGGGTCGAGGAAAAGGGCGAGCTCACAGAGGCTGAGAAATTTTGGCTATCTCGTGAATGTTTCCTAAGGTCAGTGACAACTCTCGTCACCTGTCCATTCTCCAACTCACAGAAATGTTTGCAGGTATCTTCGTGCTGTGAAGTGGAAGACAACAAAGGCAGCCATTCAGCGGCTAGAAGCGACCTTGAAGTGGAGAAGAGAGTACGGAATTTACGACGTCGTTTCAACTAGCCATGTCGAGCCTGAAGTAAGGATATGCATATTCTTTGAAGGCCTTCATGAAGACTAACTTACTCCTTACTGTCAAGGCTATCACTGGCAAACAAGTTTTATTCGGTTATGATGTCCGTGGTAGACCAGGCTTGTACTTGTTCCCCAGTCGTCAGAATACAGATGGGCCCGAACGCCAAATTCAATTCACTGTATGGATGCTAGAAAGGACCATCGATCTTATGGGCCCAGGCGTTGAGTGAGTTCTCAATTTATGTGCGTGGTGAATTCATATTCACGACGTTTATAGGACACTAGCCCTCCTTATCAACTATGGGGACAAAGCAAAGAACCCGTCGTTAGGTGTGGCACGAACAGTCCTCAACATCCTCCAAGACCACTACCCCGAACGGCTAGGCGCCGCACTAATCCTCAACGTGCCTTTCCTACTCAATGCATTCTACAAACTCATTAATCCCTTTATCGACCCCGTTTCTCGCGAAAAGATGAAGTTCAACCCTCGCGTGATCGATGACAATCTCTTCACCCGAGACATGGTCATGTCTGAATGGTGGGGAGGTGACCGCGATTTTGAATATGTGCATGACAGATACTGGCCTGCGCTCACCAAACTTTGCGAATCCAGACGAAATGTCTGGCTGGAGAAGTGGAGGGCGTTGGGTGGGACCGTTGGATCAAAGGAATGGGAATACAAGAGTGAAGGGACAACTCCAGTCACTGTTAAGGAATCTCGGAGAGCCAGTATGGAGAAAGCTGCTGACGCGCCTGTTCAGGTTGATGTCTTGCCTTCTGTAGACCCTGTGGCGGCCTAATCTCTTGGAATTTCTTGTCGATACCCAAATTAGTCACTTACCCTTACAATTCAATCTTGGCGATAATCTATCTGGATCAGCTGTTTCCTTTATCTCTCACATAGTTTTCTATCAGTGTTACTTCTAGTAAGACGATTTAAGAGTGTCATATAACTTCCTGAGTGCTATAGTAAGCGATCGTTTCGACGGCCCGAGCACTTCAACCGGTTGACATTCGATCGAGCCTCGAATTTGTAACGTCAACAACTAGGGCTTCTGTCTGCTGAAGTCCCCAGCGGAAATTGGCTGTTCTGGGTGTGCTAAAAGAAAGTCCGATGATTTGCCACTGTAAACCCGCGTTTAGGGTTAGGGTTAGGACGGTGAAAAGGCAAAAAAAAAAAATTGAGGGGTTTGGAAAAAGAATGATTTGATGAATTTTTAACAGGGGACCAGTAACCATTCCCTTTACGGATAAAAACCTCGGTTGAACGAGACTTGTATCCATGAAGGGAACAGCCACTAGTCTCCGTCAAAATAAAAAAAGGGTAACTCGAAGAAAGTGATGAAAATTCAAAATGAGTCGCGATTGGGAAAGGTTTATCTTCACAATGAGCGCCCCTACACTGCCTGGTCAGGGTCAGTAGTAGTTCGGTCAGTCATTGCAAAGGTCGCTGGCCAACCCTCAGTGTCACCGATCTTCCCAACCCGTTTAGGGCAGTCGGAAAGGCCGCATGGACGTAGTGACTCTGACAGGGGGTCTCTATAGAAATATAAAAGAGGAATGTATCTGCTATGAATGCTATGAATCAGAAGGGCGATCAGCCACGACGCCAGAGGCCAGAGAAGGTAATGGGTACCTACAAAATAATTCGGACAGTAATCTCTACATTGAATGGAGCAAGGTCGGTGGTGCTTGAAGAAACGATGTCTGCCAGCTAGAATGAGCACCAGTGAAATGGAATGACTTGCCCATGCGGACATGCAGCTGACGGATGAACAAGGCGCGTTGGCGGTACTGGGAACAACGATGTCAGACAGCGGAGAAATTATGTTTTGCTCGCCATGGGATCCCTGAGCGGGAAATGCTGCAAGGGGAGTAAGACGATGAGCAAAAAGATTATGAATTGTGCGACAGGCGAGCACGACGGATGAACAAGGCATGTCAGCGGTGCTAGGAACAACAACGTCAGACAGAAGGAAAACTTTCCAGTGCTCACAGGATGATCCACACAGGAAATGCTGCAAGGCGAGCAAGACGATGAGCACGGTGCGACGCACGATGAGGAAGCACTCACCAGGTACTAGGTGAACGATGAGGACGGCGAGCTCAGGCTCATCGAGTGGAGAATATATGAGATGATGGGAGTAGATGGAAGAGAAGGAATGGGGGGCAATTGAGTATCAAGCAGATCTTATATACTCTCAACTTTGTTTGGCCAGTCCTCGTCAGCCACAACCACCAAACTCGATTCACGTGTAAAACAGCAAGTAGGTCCGGATTCAAATCCTTGGGAATTCAGGACATCGTAAACATGCAGATTTCTTTGTGTGGCAGAGGAGAATGGGAAACGCGATCATGATATCCACAGTCCGAGTCCCGCCTTTATCCAAACCGACCAATCTTTCGACATCGGTTATCAGTGAAAGTATGCGCTCGACCAGAACTTCACAAATTAGCAGACGCAAGTTTGTCAATGGCTGTCGAAAACTTGGCGAAAACTGCCAGAAGGAATAGGTAACCTGCACGTGATTATGGCGCGACGCGACATGATGTCATCAAGATAGATCCCTTCCACAACAATTGATGAATTGATGAAACCTTTCTTATTCTTCGAGCTTTTCCACTCGCATTGAGTTCAACTAAAATAGAAATACGCAGATTGGCCATGAGAATAAGACAGTCAGGATACATCCAAAGCTTTTAGGTAAATAATAGTATAAATTATGTAAAGTAGAAAGTCCCATATGGGTACAGCAATATCAGGTGGACAGTCGTGATAAGATGGTTCAGCAGTTGTAGTCCAATACTCACATGCGATCTACATGTCCCAATCATCCCAGGCATTCGGAAATGCAGACACCGGCGTAGCAACCGATAATTCCGTCGTTTCCTCCAGCTCGGCAATCTTCTCACTTGTTCCATCCTTGTCGTCCTTGCTGCCCTTCATCACCACAAGAGGTTCGTCGTTCTCCCGGCCCGGATGCAATAGACGGATATCCATCCCCTCAATGATCTGGACGATTGCACCAGAAGTAATGTTGCGGATCTCAATGAACTGCGACGAGAAAAGGAAGATGTAGTTCCCCCGGTGAGCGAAGGAAGTTGCTTTCGTTTCCCACTTGATGAACCCAGCTGAACGGCATGGTTTGCCTTGTCGTGTGACGTAACAACCCACCACTGTGTAGAAAACACTGTGAGAAGTTTTAAGAACGGGACGAACATGTAGACTCACGGTCGAAGACGATTAGATTTTCGTTGTCCCTGGAATGGGCATTACCCGGTAGTGGCACCAAGCCCAACGGCCTGGCACCCTCTAACTGGACTTTTAGTCCATGTATTGAGGGTCCCGTGTTTACTTCGCTTAAGTCTGGGACCACAAGAAATCTCGAAGCAAGACTGACAAGTAGAACCAAGTCAGTTTCGAACGGACTGGATATGAAAGAATCCACACTTTGTCGGGTCAACAATGATGATACCCCTTTCCGAACAGATGCCAACTGTCTTCTTTAGAGTACATATATCATACGCATCTCTAGGGACATAACCCAACTATGAAGGGATCAGGGTAAGAAAGTGTGACGGGAGGAGAGTTCTTACCTCGCCGAAAGGTTTGAAGAAGGAGGTATTCTTATGTGAAGAATTGCTGTTTGTCCTTTGTGGCGAGTTTAACGATGGATGACCCACAGGCATCACTTCAACAACATGCAAATCCAGACTCGACTGGAGGCGTCTCTTCACCGTGAACATGACTAGATGGCGTCAAAGTTTGTACATGAGAGAAAGGAAAAGCTGACTCACTGAGCTGACGTTCTCCAATGTGTAAGTGTTTGAAGAAAACAACTGTCGCGTCATATCTTGCCACTCTCTCCATAGTATCCGTGATTGCCTTTGATGATTGAATTTTTCCCAAGGCCGCTTGGGCTACGATGTCCAGAGAGTACGAAAATAGCGATCCTTTCACGTGAATAATCAACTTGTTGTACACTCGAGAGCCTACAGTCTCTATGGCCGCTAGTCCAGTTGGGTTGACATGCGTGAACACTCTGCGGAACTCTGAACGGACGTAAGCAAATAATTCAAGAGGAAACGAGTCTTGTTTTAGACCTTCGACACCCGATGCAGAAGCATATACTCCAGTCTGGCAACCAACAGCGATGAACTTCTTTCCTCCACACACTGTCATTGGACTTCGATATTAGAAAACAAATACAAGGAGTGCAGAGACTCACTGAAAGACACGGCACTTGTGACTCTCCCAGATAACCGAACATCAGCATCATAAGTGACGTGAAGTCCCCTCACACGAAAAAAACGGTCTGCCAAGGATCTCACGTAAAACATCTGCACATGTATATCAGACAACTTTGATATATAGGCCCAAGTCTTCCTTACCATGTTTCCGTCTTGTCGGGCTTTATACACCCCTAAAGCATTGACAAACGCCGAATGCCAGCGCTTTCTTATTCGATCGGACGCGACATAGAAGGTATAGTGGCGCGAAGACTTGCCAGATGCGTGGTATATGGTGAATGGATATGCAGTTATAGTTGTTGATCTCAAACTGTCCAGAATGCTGCCATCCTCTGACTTTGCTTTGTGTATTTCAGAAGGAGCTGTGAATGAACCAAGCCGTAGATACGAGAGAGATAGTGGCTAAACCAGCTTCTGGTCAGTAAAACCTTTGAGACAGTAGGCATAACGTACTCGAGATACGAGATGTCGTTTGATGGAACCGTTTGATTTTTTTTCGTCTCTAGTCAAAAGGACTACATACTATCAATGCTGATTTTTGGAAACGATGGGTGAAAGTTGAAACTCACAGTAGTGGTCCAGAAGAGAACCTGTGAGTTCCATCATCTGTGCAGACCATCCAGATTCCGAACGACCCAAGCGAGTAAGTGGGCCGGAGTACACTAATGTCCGACTGTCATCGTAAAGATCCATGTCCTTTGTCGAGCATGAACGACAACATTCTACGAAAATATTGGAATATACACACGATGATCTCGCCTTTCTGATAAAGTAGACTCTCACAAAGCGCCCAGTACTTGACCTTGCTTTCCGCGGCTTCGATTCCTGGTTGCGTGCTCTTGATGAAATCACCCAAGATGTTAAGGATAATTGGTAGAGTCTCCAGATCCGGATGCTCATACTCCTTGTCTGTCAGCTTAAGAATTTTTTCAAGTACGAGGTTAAGTCGAGGAAGTCGCGTGACGGGACGAGATATAAACGTAATGAGATCCCTCTTTCGTATTCGTGGATCTAATGAAATAGTCTCCATGAATTGTTTATAGCTTTGATTTCGCTTCAGTTCGGTGCGGTGGAAGGATTCGGAGAGTGGATAGTGTTTGATGTATGTCTCATATGCTGACCGAAAGTCGGCTTTGAGAACAGCTGCAAATTGCACATGAGGAGATGTCTGCACCATAATCAGTAAAACTTGCCGTCAAGGATAATGTCAGCAACACTTTGCACCAGAGGATGTTGCTCTCGTTGTCGTGCGAACAACTCAGCCAACAGCCGTTGGTGCTGTGACAGTATTTGATTGAGATTCCCAAACACTTGGTCAACGAAGGTTTGAAGGTGTTCTAAAGGGATGATCGGGGGCGAAGCATCTTCAAGTCCTTTTATAATAACCTGGTCTTTATCAAAACGATGGAAGAAAAATGAGGATGTGGTCAAGCTTACATCTTCAATAATTTCAAGATCAGCAACATATTCTCTCTCTGCTTTGAAGATCTCAAAAATTACAGATTGTCTCTGTACCTCTCGCTCCCCTAACGCTTCTCGGGCTTCGGCTGGAACAAGTCGATGCCATGCTTGGTTGACTTCGGAAAGCTCTCCGGCTTGGAAACGTCGTAGCACCTCTTCAGAGTTTAAGCTAAATCATATCTTCTGAATGATGTTCATGACGCGTGAATAAAAATAAAATGTTACCCACGACAAATTTGAAAGCTCGCGTGACAAGTCCTCAGCTTCTTGGCTGTGCTGAAGATTGAATCAGTCAGGATGCATTCAGATTGGATCATCATGGTTAGCATACGTCTTCGGAGACCGTCTCGTAAGGGTCACTGTCATGATCTTGATTGTATGACGAAACTGTTGATCCCAGAGAAATGGACGATGGCTGCACATGTAGTGTAGGCATACTGTCCACATGTGAACGAGTACGCAGCCTTATTTGTTGAGGCCCCTGGATGTAAGAGGTAGAACGCGAGATCGTTTGAGGCTCAGGGAATGGTATTTGAACAGGGTCACTTGTGACAATGACACTCTGTGTTCTCCCCATAGGACGTGTTGAGCCATCCGTTGAGTGTACCCGCGGACGTGCGTCTGAAGAAGCCTGATAGTCACCATTGTAGGTGACACTGAAAGCTGGGAACTCATCGACTTCAGAGTAGGGTGGAGGAAGAATTTCGATTGAGTATGAGGGAAAAGAGATTGCAGGATCGCTTGGACTAAGGCCTGGCAGAGGAGGAAGTGGAGGACTAGGTTGATCAACAGGCAAAGGAGGCAGTGGTGGACTAGGATGACGTCCGGGTCGGGGAGGAAGGGGAGGAGGAGGAAGGACGTTTGTCGTGGCCATTGCTCAAGACGGTATTCAGATTATCGAGCATGTATGTCATAGTGGGCGGAGTTTCAAACATATCATAGCTTTCACCGCTTTCTCCAACTGCGGACTACGAACGGGCCTGTAGTCTATTCAATTTCTATCGTGACAGCGGTGCTGTGAAAGCTTCGCGCTGCTCATCTTTGTTCGATCGGTGACTTATCCAGTTCGCAACCAACTATAGGTCGATTGTGAGTCTTCAGATATCCACTTTTCACCTTCCTGGACCTTAGCAAAGCAGATGTCGCAGAAACAGGAAAACTCTGACGAAAGAGACTTCAACGTCGGCTCCTCTACCTAATTGGATTTGCACAAGCTCGGGCTCCGCACGCCGGACTTATCATACCAACGTCTTCTTCTGCTGGATGTCTACTCCATATTCGCATAGATCGTGCTCAATCGCCAAATTGGCAGTATCAAGCGCGTGCGCAAAATGTCGAGGGGGACATGTTTTGTACCACTTTCCTTAAGCTTCACGGCTTTTCTGACGGGCCCATAACGACTGATCAACTCAAACTTTACGCAGAAAGTGTGGTGGTGCCCAGTAACGACGAGTTTGGTGAATTCCTGCCCTGGGTGATGAGGGTCGTCGAAAAACTGCAGGAGGCGGGTGTACTGCAGGTTACGGACCTTGATTCCCTGATGGACGAGTTCCATGAATTTGCCAGTGGCAACCGAGCCTTCGCAAGGAGAGACAAGTTTCCCAACATGAAGGCTTCAGCTTATTGCTGCTGATTTGTTCTTCGTGCTTGTTACTTTCCAGTGTGGCAATGATTGATGTAGTTGTTAGCACCGTTCGACATGTATCTGATAACTTGATGCCTGGAAGACTGTCAAGGAAGGGGCTTCGTGTATTATTTCATGGTTGTTTGGTCCTTGATTTCGTCGAGGATTACTAGCAACTTCCAAAGGGCATGTTTTCTCAGCGTCTAGCCTACTGATATACAAGCTCCAATTCAGAGCCTCTCTCACATTACGAGTCGCATATGTTCACATTACGAGTCACATATGTATCGCACCTTGATGGAATGTACGGTTCTGCCTTCGGAGGCACGATCAAGTTGGACGGAATTACTCATGGATGTCACATTGTGAGTAATTTTCTGCGCAGTTTGTAGTCATTTGAAGTTGTCAATGGAGGTCGATCAATTTCCTTCATGCCCCATCTCGTCACCACTTCAATGTTGCAATTATTACATCGTCGATGAATCATATTCTTAATTCAAGATATCTTCTGTCACGTCGAATTTCTTCAAGTTCAACTCACCATACTACATAATAGGATGTTTTTCAGTTGACAGAATTTGTCGGACTCTCAGGTTAACAATAACCGAAGGCTTCTACTTTTTCCCATCCTTGATGCTACTCTTGACAGGGACACGGTACCGAAAATTTTGTCTCTCTTGTTTTCTCACATATTCCTACCCGATAACATAGGACTCAATACCTTGAGAAAGTTAGAACGCCATTCTGGGTCATAAAGGGCCGATCGTCGCATCAAGTCCACGAAATTCGATCACACACCCTGTTCGCGATCAACCCATCTGAATGTTACCTCCAGCTTTTCAATAGCCCGTTCCCGGGCCTACTCTATGACCATTAGAGACCGATAGAACCATGCTCTCCTTTTCCCTTGGCGATATGTCTGCTGAAACCGACATAACATCATCCTTCCACGCCAAGTCGTTTTCTTGATCACGGCAGAGCAAACGCTCGTGCCATTTGACGCAGAGATTTCTGCGATGGTCGCTCGACTGTCGGCTATTATGTGGCTCCTCAGCGTCAATATTGCTGCCTTGACACGAAGTACATTTGCAACTATTTCTTGGCACTCCCATTCGACTTCTCTGTGCCCATTCTTTCCCAAAAACTCTGTTCATCGGAACCGTATTCGTCCTACGATTGGGCCAATCCTGATCTCAGCCCTTGGCGCGCAAAGATGCAGCTGACACATGGCCGTTCTGCAGTCAAAGAGCTCCACCTGTACGATACGTAGCTTAAGTCCACCAATAGCATCTCCGTGTTATGAAGGCACTCGCTCTAAGAATTTGCATAAAAGGGAAGGAAAGACACTAATAGTCCTTCAAGTGCTCAAGCATGCAGCTACTACTCGCATCCGCTGCCCTTCTCGCGTTCTTACAGCCTCATCCAGCTTCTGCAGCTCCCAGCGTCAAGTCGTTTACACTTGACATTGCCAACAAGGATTTGGCCCCAGATGGTCAGATCAGGAGTAAGGAAGAGTTCCACTATCCAGAATTTATCTGATTCAACGTACACTTTATAGGTACCGTTGTGGCGAATGGCCAGTAAGCGACTCTCTTGATTGCAGTGAAAGACGGATTGTAACGACAAATATAGATATCCTGGCCCTGCCATTACCGCGCTCAAGGGGCAGACGCTTCGAGTGACTGTCAATAACAAGCTGGTAGGAGAATTGTGTCATGTTCCACGGGAGAACAAGCTAATACGATACTTGGAAAGACTGATCCCGCCATGCGCCGCAGCACCACCGTCGTAAGCATTTCCCGTCTTTAGAGTATATCGCCTTGCTCAAAAATGCTCCAAAATTAAATTTTTCCTGCAGAGCTTCGATGGTATCTTCCAGACTACTCAGAACGCATACAACGAAGGCTCCGCCTTTGTCACTACTTGCCCCATCGCACCGGGTGCCAGCTATACCTATGAAGTGCCCTTGGGCGATCAAACGGGGACCTTCTGGTATCACAGGTACGTACAATGTGTCAGCTCTTTGTGTATGATGATGGCTCAGATATCTTTGTTCAGCGAGCTGAGCGTCCAATATGTAGACGTAAGTGCTAATACAATATCTAGAATGCAGGCACCGACATAACTTTACCTTAACTTAGGGCCTTCGTGGTCCCCTAATCGTCTACGGTTTGTGACATTTCTATTCCTGTTTTTGAGTACAGCTACAGACAGAGTTCTCAGATCCCCACGATCCCCATGCTCACTTGTACGACGTCGATGATCTTAGCACGGTCAGTTTTTTCTCCTGCAAGTGACTAAAAGAGCGTGCACTGATAATTGAGCTTTACAGGTCATTCAACTTGGTGAATACGTTCAAAGTTCCTGTCGCCGACAGTGTTTCTATAAATCATCTTCATTCCAGGTGATTGGTGGCAAACCTCCTCAGAGACTTTGCTCGTGGGCTATCAAGGAAACGGTGTTGTCCCAGTCTCGGATTCAGGCACAGTCAATGGCATTGGACGATTCCAGGGTGGACCAGAAGTTCCTTTCGCTGTCACGGAAGTCGTCTCTGGAAAGCGATACCGTCTCCGCATTATCAACGAGTCTGCGCGCAATGTCTTCACTGTGTCCATCGACGACCACCCTCTTAGTAAGATCCGAGAAGTTCATGTGTGAATCCAGATGCTGACGTTTCTCAAAGCTATCATCGAAGCCGATGGTGTCGCAACCGTTCCTCACACGGTCGACAAGATTGATCTGTTGGCTGGACAACGTTATTCTGTCGTTGTAGGTGGCGTTTTCACTCGATCCTTTCCCAGATATTCTTAAAATGTCGATATGGCAGATTACGGCTGACCAACCTGTAGCAAACTATTGGTTGAACGCGCCTTTCGTCGGTGGTGCTCCTGCACGCAACTTGCACCGTAAGACCATTGGAAGGCTGTTTTTTATGATTTGCTGAATCCTTTTAGAAAATGCGACTTTGACTCGGTCCATCTTGCGATACAAGGGTGCACCCATTGCGGAGCCGACTACCCCATGGACCGCCGGCCCCGTCAATGGCACCAGCCTCGTCGAAGCTGACCTTCGTGTACGCACACCTCACTATTCATATATTACCAGCATTAATGACTCATGTAGCCCCTCGTTGCGACTCCGGCAAGCTCAGGTTCCTGTTCAGTGAGATAGCTGATGTTAAAATGATGCATTACAGGCGCCTCCTCCCGATGTTAACATCACCCTCAACCTTGCAGTCGTATGTTTCTCCCTTAAGTCAAATCTCTCTACTCTCCCTAACCATTCGTTAGGTCACCAATACTGCTATCTGGAACGTCAACAATGTATCTTACTTGCCCCCCAAAGTCCCCACCCTCAGCCAGATTCTCGCCGGGGCAGATACTGCAGTCGACTTCAATGTCACCGAGAACACTTTCGTTCTACCTCCGCACAAGACCGTCCAAATTTCATTCCCACCTACGTGTGTAGTTTCGCGTGATGCATGAATGATCAAGGCTAATAGATTGTCCCTAGTGACGATGACGACGCTCATCGTATGTGTCCATTCTGGCATTCAATCTGATGATCCACACTCACCACTTACATGAAACATAGCTCTTCATTTGCATGGTGTAAGAGATTTCTCGATCGGTGATTATCATCCATCTGAAAGACTTCGCTACAGAATAATTTCTGGGTCATAAAATCTATGTCCTCCCCCGATATCAACACAGTCAACCCTCTCCGCCGCGATGTGAGTGTTTCTATCTCAAGGTCCACCTTCGTTCGATTCGGCTGATTTTCTATCAGGTCGTTGGTGTAGGAGGCTCTGGGACGACTATCCGCTTCAGGACCGACAATGCCGGTACGTATACAATAGACTACACCTCTGATCATGCTACTAAGTATCAATTTCGTAGGCCCATGGTTCTTCCACTGTCACATCTTCTGGCATAAGGCAGCGGGGCTCGCCACAGTTATGGTTGCTGATCCCAAGACAATTCAGAAGGATACCAAACCATCTCAGGCTTGGAAAGCTCTTTGCCCAGCGTATGTCTCTCATGGTATGGATAAAAGAGCTTTCTAATATTTCATCCATGACAGGTACGATGCGCTTGATCCGGCGTTACAGTAAGGGGTTCCTGGTTGAGGAAGTGTAACATATCTTTTCAACTTCTTGCATTATAATCAAGTCAACAATAATTCTGTAAAACGAACAAGTCTTCAATACAGATATTTATTAGGACATTCTGCTGGATGTTTGAGTCAAAATTCAAAAAAAAAGCAGCAAAACCCGCGTTTAGGGTTAGGGTTAGTACAGTGAAAAGGCAAAAAAAAGTGAGGGGTTTGGAAAAAGGATGTTTAACAGGCGACCAGTAACCATTCCCTTCACGGATAAAAGCCTCGGTTGAACGAGACTTGTATCCATGAAGGGAACAGCCACTAGTCTCCGTCAAAATAAAAGAAGGGTAACCCGAAGAAAGTGATGAAAATTCAAAATGAGTCGCGATTGGGAAAGGTTTATCTTCACAATGAGCGCCCCTACACTGCCTGGTCAGGGTCAGTAGTAGTTCGGTCAGTCATTGCAAAGGTCGCTGGCCAACCCTCAGTGTCACCGATCTTCCCAACCCCAGAGGGGCAGTCAGAAAGGCCACCAATGTATTGGCACTGACTCGCCCCTCACAAAAAAAAAAGAATAAGGGTTTGATAAAAAAAAAACAAAGACCAGAGAACCCTCAAGTCGCCATCGAACCGGACAGTGTCAGCCTCCGCTGGGTCAGGGCGGGATCATAGCTGCCTGCCAAGGCTGAGGCCGGTCATGCTACCCACATCTGTCGCTCAATCCTTCCAACCCGTTTAGGGCAGTCGGAAAGGCCGCATGGACGTAGTGACTCTGACAGGGGGTCTCTATAGAAATATAAAAGAGGAATGTATCTGCTATGAATGCTATGAATCAGAAGGGCGATCAGCCACGACGCCAGAGGCCAGAGAAGGTAATGGGTACCTACAAAATAATTCGGACAGTAATCTCTACATTGAATGGAGCAAGGTCGGTGGTGCTTGAAGAAACGATGACGGTCCCAGCTAGAATGAGCACCAACGGAATGCTATGACTTGCCCATGCGGACATGCAGCTGACGGATAAGCAAGGCGCGTTGGCGGTACTGGAAACAACGATGTCAGACAGCGGAGAAATTATCTATTGCTCGCGACAGGATCCCTTCGCGAGAAATGCTGCAAGGCGAATAAGACGATGAGCAAAAAGATTATGAATTGCGCGTCAGGGGAGCACGACGGATGAACAAGGCATGTCAGCGGTGCTAGGAACAACAACGTCAGACAGAAGGAAAACTTTCCAGTGCTCACAGGATGATCCACACAGGAAATGCTGCAAGGCGAGCAAGACGATGAGCACGGTGCGACGCACGATGAGGAAGCACTCACCAGGTACTAGGTGAACGATGAGGACGGCGAGCTCAGGCTCATCGAGTGGAGAATATATGAGATGATGGGAGTAGATGGAAGAGAAGGAATGGGGGGCAATTGAGTATCAAGCAGGTCTTATATACCGTCAACTTTGTTTGGCCGATCCTCGTCAGCCACAACCACCAAACTCGATTCACGTGGAAAATAGCAAAATAGGTCTGGAACTCAAATCCTCGAGAATTCGGGACGCAGAGAGGAGTCCCGCCTTTGGCCGAATCGACCAATCTTTCGATATCGGTTATCAGGGAAAGTATGCGCTCAAATAAAAGCTCATAATGGCTGGTTTGATGCAAGTTATGGTCGTAGTAGGACCAGAACTGCAAGGAAGCTTGGTGGCTACGTGCACAAAAAGGTGGAAGAAATCATGACTCACCGTGAGAAGCCGCGTGTCATGGACCCAAAACATGGGGTCACCTTGGAGTTGCTGAGACTTGGTCAATCTTAGTTCAGAAAACGACTTCCTTTGCTTCGGGGTAAAGCATCGAGGATCAAGGATGCGCGCGTTTTTGATGCTGGGCGTGCCCAGTCGAAGCATTTGTAGATCATCGTCGCAGAGAAGAAAATATTGGACTGAAGCCAGCGCCGGCTCTGAAGCTTAAAGGATGAGGGATGCAAAGCTTCAACAACTTGTTGACCTCCAAGAATACAAAATTCTCTATTAGTATGTTGTGCTCTAGCCAGCTCCAGCCTTATTGATTAGTGTCTAGATGTCAGCTATCAAATGACTGTCTCCGTTAAGGTCTCCAAAAGTTTAGGGTATATCAAAGGCGCATCAAGCTGGGCAGCGACGGGAGCGGCGAGTGGTGGCCGTCTGTGGTAATCATGATGGGTAATCGTCGATCGACGAGGATCGGTAAACAGTGAAAAGTCAGGCAGATGCCAAATTATCTCGGATTATTTGCGAGGGCGGATCTTTTCACCATCAGCAAGATGTACAGGGGAATGGGAGTGTGATGGCTCCCCCATGGCCTGTTTCAGTGCCTCAGTGTTCAGGATTTTCGCATATCGTGGCTGAACAAAAGTTGCCCTGGTTAATACATGAGATCCATGAGGTTAAAGTTGAGGGCAATGCTGTTTTGGCAACGTACGAGGCTTCAACGAGCAGAGTTCCATCAAGAGCTTCGACACGTCCTGCGACACTTGCTTTGCGTCCCTTGGCCTCTTGAAGGAAGGTTCGGATGACGATGAACTGGAAAGTGTGCATCAGGAACAAGGGCAAAATGACGCCAAAGCGTATTGAACTGACTTGGTCTGCACGGGTAGGAGCGCGATAATTCAAAGTGAGTAAAGCGGTGACACCAACTTTTTCCGGTAAATTTGCAATAGCCTATATCTCATGTTCAAAGGGAACTCATAGTACCAGTCAAGAGCCGACTCACAGTTCTAGCTAACGTTTCATCCAACAACGCCGCAAGTAGACCTCCGTGAATAATCCCATCATGACCGCATAGCCCTCTACCAACATGAATGAAAACAACACTCTCAGTCTCGTCCTTTTTCGATCGCACCAAGGGATGCAAAGCCAGCTTTCCCGGTCCTCTGAGTGCCCCACCCGTCAAGCTGTTTATGCGCCTCTCTTCCGGGTAATTACGATACGGTCTAGCCTCGTACCAATCGTCAGCATCCTCCTGCTTCCTCAATTGCTCCAAAAGAGGCAATGTCTGTAGCGTCTGTTCCAACGACTCCGTGTAAGCCTTGGATTCGGGCGTAGCGGGATCAGGTGGTCCGGGTGCCGTTCTCGGAAAGAGTATCGTCAATGCAGAAGGAGGGTATATAGAACCAAGTGTATACGCCGCGGCCGAGAAACCCGCAATTGCAGATGCTGTGAAGAACGGTCTCCATGTTCTCGGAGAAGATGGAGGAACAGTCGTAGAAAGTAATCTGCGTGCTCCTGGTCCGCATATACGTCTAAAGAACGATGTGGACATTGTCAGTAGAGAGAAGGAAGGAAGCTGAGAATGGTGGTGGAACGAAAGCACGGTATCCGATCATTTCCGGACAAGAAAAGAAATCACACATGTTGTGAGAAATGTGCATACATACTTAGATTGGGTAGTCCGTGTATTCCATGTGTCCAAACCGGTCCCATGCCAAAATTGGGATCAAGTACAATCGGCTTACTCGCTGAGTCAGAGGCGACGCGAAAAGATTGAGAGGAGGATGAATGTAGTAAGCTTGACTTTTTGGAGTTTGAATTCGCAGAGTCCAAGGATATTGAACTGGCAAATGTAATGGTATCGTATCTCTTTCTGTCCGCCCGCGGTTCCGATCGCTGAGAAGTGACGCAGTCTGTGACAGTCTATGCCATTCTCACTATTTTTTTTTTGGGTGAAAGAAACCCCGGCCGCGGACTACAAAGTGGCGGAAAGATCCAAGCTAGTCATAATCTAGACCTAACCCATAGTACACTTCTTTGACCACTATGCCCACTATCGTCCCCGGTGATAAAATCCTCGTTTCTGGCGCTAACGGCTATATCGCGTTCTGGGTCGTACGCAGGTTCCTCGAGAAAGGGTATGCGGTACGCGGTGCAGTCCGATCGGTAGACAAGGGAAAGTACCTCGAGGATTATTTCAAGTCGTATGGAGACAAGTTTGAAACTGTAATTGTCGAAGATATCACGAAGGTATCAGCCTCTCTTTCTCAATGACGTCAACATTATCGATTGATGCGTTTGTGGATGCGCAGGAAGGTGCCTTTGATGAGGCCGTTAAAGGCGTTGACGCTATTGCGCACACAGCGTCTCCTTTCTACTTACATGCTGCGTCTGTGGATGGTATAACTGTTTTATTAAGATTATTTTTGGACTGCTTTTTGACTTGAGATATAGAACTCATTAACCCTGCCGTGAATGGAACTGTCGGGATCCTCAAGAGCGCCCAGAAGAATGGGTAAGTTCGCACCCAACATTTTCCCGCTAGCTTTCATTAGTTTGTCAACAGTTCAAACGTCAAACGTGTGGTGGTCACGTCCTCTACGGCATCAATCCTCGAGGCCGGCGTGGATAAGGTCTTCACTGAAGCAGACTGGAATGAGCTCGCTATCAGAGAGGTTAAAGAACAAGGTGACGCTGCTCTTGGCATGACCAAGTACCGCGCATCCAAGACCCTCGCCGAGAAGGGTCAAAATGATGTTATCTGTTTTTGTGATGTAGACGCTCACATGGATTTCTCCAGCTGCTTGGGAGTTCTACAATAAAAACAAAGCCAGCCTCAAATGGGATCTCGCCGTTCTCAACCCTCCCTTCGTAAGCCTACCTTATATCTGTTACATCGAACTACGACTAAACCTCGACAATTTAGGTCTTCGGGGTACGCGTAGCTTATCCAACCGTGATACGTCTTCACTGACACTCCTCTAGCCCGCCATCCATGAGGTCAAGAATCTTGACGCCCTCAACACTTCCGCACGCCAATGGTACAATGCAGTCCTCGTCAATCAAGACGAGGCCTTCTTCAAGATCCAAGGGTCATCCTACATCGACGTCCGCGACGTTGCTGAGGCACATACCCTGGCTCTAGAGAAAGAAGCTGCAGGCGGTGAACGCATCATCATCTCAGCAGGCACGTACGTTTGGCAGGACTGGCGTAAGTATTATCAATCCAATATACATGATATCAGTCTAACCACGGAATCGCTGGTGTATATAGTTGACGTAGCTCACTCGCTTTCTCCGTCTCCTATCCCGTCGCACCCTAACTTACCTGTCGGATATCCTGGCGTTAGAGCGGCTAAGCCACCTTTGAAGTATAATGCCTCGAAGGCGGAGAGGATCTTAGGCTTGAAGTATCACAACAAAATGGAGCTGGCACGGGATACCTTGGCTGATTTTGAAAAGCGTGGATGGTGAAATGGTTCGAATAGTCATATAATAATGTGTAGAAAAAAGCTCTGTTGTACTTTTCGTAGATAAAAATATGTCCGTTATTGGATGTTTCAGTGTGGTAGTCCGATATTGAGGGACACAGTGTAAACCTTAATTGTAACGTTCCATATGAGAAATCGAGGAGCAGTGCGCTAGCACTAGTGGTCCCTGAAGACTCTTATTGGGTTGTCCCTACTCACCGCACCAGGTATCCCTGAGTATTTGTGCCCTGATGATCCAACTCGAATCAGCTATTATGACAGCTCTCCGGGAACCTCAAAGGTGCGCCACATCGTGTGAGTGGGCGCACCAGGATCAACATATGTTGATCGACGTAGGGAAGACGACAGTGTGGAGAAATCAAAATTACATTTTGTCCGTAAATTCTGGTCTAGATAGTGGGGGAAAACACCATGAGATTAGTGGTAATAAGGTTAGTACAAATGCGCATGAATGGAAAGATATCCAGGGATGAGTGGGGGCGTTCCAGTAGATATGTGTACGTGCATATGGATTAATTGTGGATTAGGTTATCCTTTTCGTGTCTCTTATCCTCTTTTCCGACGAGCATTTCCCAGAGTTCGGGACCGTCTCGAATGATAGCCTAAGGATGAGGTGATAAGTCAAATAAATATCGGTGAGAAGGGGCGGAGACAAACGTACGATGATTACTTCGACAGCGATGAGAGCAATGATAACTAATTCCATAGAATGTGTAGATGACTAGGAGCAAGATTAGGAGGTGCACTGGGAGCAGTCAAAAACACAATACCTCAGTTAGAAGCTGTCTTAGGACTGATTGAGCCTCTGCTGCATAGGTAATCTTGTCGTTGACGGACGCGGTGCGCTCTTTAACGTCGAGAGCGTCGGTCATCGAATCGAAGTAACCTGAGGTTTTCTCGAATGAGACACGGTAAAGATGGGGATGGTAAAAGTTCATACGTTCAAGTTCTGGTTCAGCCCAGTAAAAGTCTGGCACATCGCTAAAGTTCTCGCGGTTGAGGTTAAGGCCCTGCCTGAACTTCATGAGTTCTCCTAGCTTTTTGATGAGTTGCACCCGACCCATGCCAGGTTTGCCTGTTTCGATTAGAGAATGAGGCAATTGGGCCATTGATGTCAAGTATTCGTCCAGTGAAACCTCGAGTGCTGACAGCGCCGTAGAACGCGAAAGAGCCTGGGAGTACGCGTATCGGGCTAGAAGAGTTTCTTCAGGTAGTGCCATAGGCGGCATGTTCCTGAAAGAAGTCTGGGCCGAGCTCAGAGGCGCCATCTGGCCAAGAATAATCAAGTCACCCTGCAAACGTGTGTTCCTAGCCCAGATCAGTATGATTCAGCTACACAGAAAGTATGGACCACCCAACTCGATAGGGTCTATGACAAACTCGAGTTCCTCTGTCTCTGCGTCTGCGAGGGGCGCGACCTTGATACCCGGGACCAAGTCGATGACCTCGGCTGCGAAGCGTCGTGCATCTGCTTCTCCTAGGCCCCAGCAGACAAAACTTCCATTGGAAAAGATGAAAACTTCGCCCTCCTTGCCTGGGCTCCCCCATTTTGGTATCCAAAGCGACTCATTAAGGGTTTGTGTGCGGGCAGGGAGGTTGGGGTGGAGACGGAAGCGAGAAAGAAGGTAGCGTTTTGCGGTGGCGAGGGTAAAGACGGTCTGGATGTCGCCGCGGGTGGGAGTGCGTGTTTCTCGGATGGGGAGGGAGGCTGAAGCTGAACGACGGAGGGGAGTGGTTGCCTTTGGTTTGGCTTTGGGTGGTTCGTCGATGTCGTTGGAGAGACTTGCGGAGACTCTGAAGGAGCGGGCGTGACGGAAAACAGAAGACAGTGGACGATAGCAGATGGGAAAGTGACAGCGGGCAAGCGGTAGGCGGGGGGTGCACAACATGACGGAACGTGATTGAGCCACGATCAATCTCAAAAATATCTGAGAAAGACAGCCTGACAAGTCAAACTGTCTACTGCGAAGTATCGACTCAGTACCATTTGGAACACAAAACAAATTGGTCTATGGCAAAGTAAATAATCCGTTTTCTCCAGTCCTTTTTTTAGATGAATTAAGAAATCCAATCCAATCACTCCTCAACTGCCTCCGTCGTAAACACGAGCGCAAACCCATCATCTCCAGCACTGATCACAACCGATCCCTCTAGACCGAGCGATGCGTCTAGCACCGCTGCTTTGTGTCCTGTGTGTTCCCGCACAAGTGTGCCCGTCCGAGCGTCCCAAGTGCGTAGAGTTCTATCCGCAGATGCACTGACGACGAGGTACCCCTTGGGAGCGGGGTGGGTCAACAGCTTTGTGATGGCGTCCTGAAAAGATTCATCAAACCTAAGGAATCTGAACTTCCTGGGGAGGGCTTACTGAATGTTCGAGCGTAGCACGCAACCGCATTGTGCTCAAATCCCAAATATGAGCCTTCCCATCGGTCGCGCCGGTAATGGCAACACCCGCACCTGCGCCCGCTCCTGGCAGGTCCACAAATTCGACAGCTTCGATACTTTCGCCCGCTGTGTGCTCATCAAGCGTGGCGACGACTTCCCCCTTGTTTAGGCTGACGACGCGTACCCCGCCTGCCGCACTACCAACAACGGCCAGGGTGGACGAAGGATTAACTTTTAGGGACGTGATGTCGTCGAGATCGAATCGCCCGTCTTCGGGTGTTAGTTTGAAAATTGGTGTTGGAGATCGGGGATCCCAGAAGATTAGGATTCCGTCTGCACATGCAGTTATTATCCTTTTGCCTATGATTTGGCCGTTAAAGGGGGGGAAGTACAAGAGTCTTATACGTACCATCTGGTGTGAATTCACCACAGTTTACGGGACCAGAATGACCCGCAAAGACCTGCATTGTGTTACCAGAGGGTACTGTGACAAATCGCTAAATGGGCGCCTAATGTATAAAAAGCGGAAAACATACATTGCCATAGCCAGACAGTCGAATCGTTCGATCCGGCAAGGAGAACGTTGCCCTTTGGATGCCACCTGATGAACTACAAACCAATTGAGCTCAGCGCTGACCCGCAAAAATCAATATACACACCATGACTTCATCAGGGCCTTGCAACTCTGTCAAAAATTCCCAGTTTCTATAGTTCTCTTTGCCCACTCTCCTCCATATTCTGATCTTCCCATCCATACCACCCGTTGAAACCATCTCCCCATCTGAACTCCACGCAATGGAAGTTACACTGTCTGTGTGCCCCGTCAATTTGACGATGATTTCTCCGTCCGTTATGTCCCAGATGTAGCCCAGGTCGTCCTCGCCCCCGGTCACCGCAAGAGGCTGCGTTGGGTGCCCAGCCACTGCGAAAACGGATTTACGGTGTTCAGGAAAAATCTGGACCGAGTTATTTTGAACTGGACCGGAAGATTCTTCTAGCTCGTCACCGTCCTCGTCATCTTCGTCCATGGGCACGTCGCCATCGTCTGCGACTTCTTCGAGAATGTCGTCCTGCGAGATGAAGTGTTCCTCATGGTCGATCTCATCTATCTCTTCATCGTGATGTTTTTCGGCAGACATGATATCGGAGGGGTGAGGTCGTAGGTGGGTCCAAATTGGGAAGAGTCCCTTCACGCCTTTGTAGTATTCTTTGCTGAGTAAAGCGAAACTCTTTGCCAAGCGCTGACTCTGCGAGATGATAAGATGAATAAAAGTTTGTTGGCGATCGCCTCCACGGGTTTGGTTTCGATCAGAAGTCAGTACATAAGTAATTCACATGACTTGCATAAGCCTTGCATATATATCAAAGTTCTCTTTCACCCCCTTCATTCAACTCAGTGGTAGGCTCAGGGATTGTCGAGTTTCCCTTTCCTTTGCTCATTCACCTTTCCTCCAACGAAAGGATTTGTTGTTCTCATGGCAACCCAAATTTCAAAGCAAGGGATAGATCTTCTGGTAATGAATTACCATCCCTGGCCGAAATGCTTTATTGGTGCAGTGGCTAAACTCCTTGATGATGCACACATTCCTAACACCGTCTGGGGTGATCTCCTTTACTGGTGGCGTGGTAATCCTCATGTACCTCAGGCATGGGCAATCCAGTTCTCTTTTTGTCTCTTGCATTGACTGTTTTTGTGTGCTCTAGATTTGTGGTTTTGTTGTTCCATCTGATATGTTTGAAACTGCTGTCGAAGTCATAGAGCAAGCAGGTCTGCCATCTTGCAACTGCACGAGGTCTCTCCATTTCGCCGATCCGACTAATCCTACTCGGCTTCCTAATCATTTTCGGGTGGCACAACCAATCGGATTGGCTATGACTTTATTTCTCTGTCCCAGCGACAGGCTTCTCAACCTTATACCCCTTCGTCCTTCTCATCCCAACCCCCTCGCGCTAAGATATGATCAAATCGCTGTTCATCTATATGAGCACCATCGTCGGTGATCCTTCTTACACCTGGCATGGAACTTCCTGCAGATTACTACGCAGTTAGGGCTCTTGACTCTATCAGTCTCATTGAATTGTTGATCTTGCTCGGCGCGTTTCTCTCGCCATTCGATGGTGTGGGTCACCAAATCACATATCTACTTCAACTGTTTGCATTGGCATCGCGTGACAAGGGACCTTACGTACTTCAGTCACCTTCTTTGCAACGCTTGTGGGACATTTATTATGTCCGCATGAAACGATCTAAAACGGATTTTCTGTGGGATAATGTGAAGTTGGAATGGAGGAATAAGCTATCGCTTTGATCATTTTACATAGCACTATGATCTGTCTCTTTCTATTGTCAACCTCTCACCAGTTGATAATTGGCTATGCTGATTTCATCCTTCAACATAGGGGTTGACGTTGCAGCTTCATATACTTAGGAACGACCTAGTCACAGTCACAATTCCTGTAGTTCATAGCACACATTTCGAGTTTAACAAATTAATACTACATACCACTTGGCTGGAAAGAAAAAAGTTTGTCGCCGATTACACGACGCAACAGCCTACTTACCATAAGATGTGTTAAGCGAGGCATTGTTCCAGTCCAGAGTGCGACACACCCTCTTCTGTAAACACGCAATACACGCAGTGGAAGGAATTACGGAACTGTTGTTGCGTGGGTTTGATAACAACTAGAAATATTGACATCAATGATAGTGACAGGAAGGGAAGTAGGATACATACAGTACATGGGTATAGATAGTGTTTACCTACTAAGCAAGGTATTTATCTGAAAGTCATAAATGCATGTTTAACATAAAAAAGGACCGCCTCCCCGCACCCATACCCAGGTTTGTCATACTTGGATTACTGATCCCGCTGACATCATAATTCCTGCGGCCATCCTCACGGATATTCAACTGAGTGCTACTCATGTTCTTCCCATGCAACGAGACAATCCTGCTTCGCCCTTGTCCGCTATTGACGATTTTGGTTTGACACGTTTTTTTTGGAGGTCGAAATTGAAAGGTTCCCGACAGGCATACTTAGCCGTCACATTCAGTTTGACTTCTTCTCTGGAGGACGTAGTGTTATTAGCTCCGCTGCGTCGGGAGGCGACTGTGGTGCGCGGTATTTCAAGTCGGCAACAGAACACGACCCATAGCCACAGTAGGGTGCATGGTCCGCATGACCGGATGCAAATTTCGTCGAAGATGGGGAATGGGAGCATTAATAAGTGTAAGGAGACTGAGATTCTTCGTGTGAGTGCTGAACTGAGTTGGAGGACGGAGAGGGCGGACCAAGATTGTATTGAGATTGTGGTCGTCCCAGGTTCTGGCTAGATCCTGAGTTTCCAGGGTCTAACCGTGACTGGGGATGCTACGTTTGAAACGTTGGCTTCCACTCACGAGGCCTCAGTGAGGAGTAGGCCGACGAAGTAATGGGAGTGCGAGTGGCATCATGAGCAGGTCCATTCTCCTCTACTTCCCGAACATTGCTCAATCGTGCGCGTTCACGCTCCAACTCTCGAGTCTCTTATAACTCTAGCTCACGTTCTCGCAAGGCAAGCTCCTTCTCCTGTCACTCCAGTTGTGCAAGATCATTCAATCGCTGTTGTCGTCGAACAGCCTCTTTTTGACGAGGCGAAGTTGAAGTTGTGGAATCATTATATCCGGCCACAAATAGAGGATTTTCTCGGAGGTAATCGCTGCCTCTAGTTCGCGAACTATCGTTACAAATGTTCTCGGGCCAGGCGAGGAGGGCGTCTTTGTAGGTTGATAATGGCTTGTCAGGTCGTTGATATTGGCAGTTAGACGATGCACAACTCTAGGGTTAGGTGATATGACACCAGATGCAGCAGTCCAAAAAGGAGGGTAGCCATGGAAAATTCGATCAACCCATAATTTACAGCGATTACGCATCACGGCAACAATACTACCGCTGCTTGCTCTTGAATCTGTTCTAGGGTCGGCGAGTACAGAGCGTTTGCTGCTTTCAATCTAGCATATCCAATGTTCATGCCTTCATGCCCAATTCACGATCAAAAGTATCTTCAGCACCTCGTTGAGTGCTTTGTTCATTCACATTGAGAGGCTCTTTGGAATGTTTATCAGAATTCAGGACCGGCGACGTGGAGGCCTGTGCTTTGGCAGGCATTGGTTGCACCAGGTCACTTGTCTCGGGGGCAAGATAGGTTTCTCTTCGGGCTGTTGCCTAGAGGAGGCAGATATGATCTGAGCGCCAGCAGAAGCCACTGATTGTCTGCAGTACTGTCGACATCTTCGGGCAAAGAAGATTCCGAGAGGATATGACCTTGACAATTGTGACGACTCAGACGGAGATAGCCGCTCTCGCCGTGGGGGTATTGGAAAGTGGGTAGGTGGTAGAGGGAATGCAAGTAGAGAACGTGAGTCTGGATTCGGTCAGGAGTCAGTATATTTGCTACCAATTTTTCACCACTTGCAGGTTGAAGATACATCGAATCTATTCTGCAGTGAACTTACTGATATACAACATAGCTTGCTGGTGGGCTTAGAACGCGAAACAGCGGCTTCGGGCAAAGTTATCTAATTTAACCGGACTCCTGCCAGGCCTGACTGAGCCTTGAATAGCAATCGCAAGTAAGAGGTCGTCATCATCCTCTTCACCACCGTAGCGTCAATCTTGCGGTAAAAGTTTAGGGTATATCAAAGGTTAGGGCGCATCAAGCTGGGTAGCGACGGGAGCGGCGAGTGGTGGCCATCTGTGGTAATCATGATGGGTAATCGTCGATCGACGAGGATCGGTGAACAGTGGAAAGTCAGGCAGATGCCAAATTATCTCAGATTATTTACGAGGGCGGATCCTTTCTCTATCAGCGAGATGTACAGAATGGGAGTGTGATGGCTCCCCCATGGCCTGTTTCAGTGCCTCAGTGTTCAGGATTTTCGCATATCGTGGCTGAACAAAAGTTGCCCTGGTTGATTACATGAGATCCATGAGGTTAGTGTTGAGGGCAAGCTTTTTTGGCAACTAACGAAGCTTCAACGAGCAGAGTTCAGGGTTTTGACAAGTCCTGTGATACTTGCTTTGCGTCCCTTGGCCTCTTGAAGGAAGGTCCGGATGACGATGAACTGGAAAGTGTGTGTCAGGAACAAAAGCAAAATGACGCCAAGGCGTATTGAACTGACTTGATCTGCACGGGTAGGAGCGCGATAATTCAAAGTGAGTAAAGCGGTGACACCAACTTTTTCCGGTAAATTTGCAATAGCCTATATCTCATGTTCAAAGGGAACTCATAGTACCAGTCAAGAGCAGACTCACAGTTCTAGCTAATGTTTCATCCAACAATGCCGCAAGTAGACCTCTGTGAATAATCCCATCATGACCGCATAGCCCTCTACCAACATGGATGAAAACAACACCCTCAGTCTCATGCTTTTTCGATCGCACCAAGGGATGCAAAGTCAGCCTTCCCGATCCCCTGAGTGCCCATCCCGTCAAGCTGTTTATGCCAGGTGGTCCGGGTGCCGTTCTCGGAAAAAGTATCGTCAATGCGGAAGGGGGGTATACAGAACCAAGTGTATACGCCGCCGCCGAGAAACACGCAATTACAGATGCTGTGAAGAACGGTTTCCACTTCTCGGAGAAGATGAAGGGACAGTCGTAGAAAGTGATCTGCGCGTTCCTGGTCCACATCTAAAGAACGATGTGGACATTGTCAGTAGAGAGAAGGAAGGAAGCTGAGAATGGTGGTGGAACGAAAGCCCGGTACCCGACCACTTCCGGAAAACATTTTTTTGGCTGGTTCAGGCATAAAGCTATTCTGAGTCTTTGTACTATAGCGTGGATGGCAAACCCGTCTGTTTGGATATCGCTACAATGCTGTTTGTGGTCGATTGGAGTGCACCGCTCAGACTCTACGTTCATTATTGAGGCTACATATTAATCTTAGTATGTCCACGGAACGGTGTGAATTTAAGTCCTCATCGCGTATGTTTGGTGAGAGGTTGACAATGAAGAGAGACAGATCATAGTGCTATGTAAAATGATCAAAGTGATAGCTTATTCCTCCATTCCAGCTTTACATTATCCCATAGAACATCTGTTTTAGATCGTTTCATGCGGACATAATAAATGTCCCACAAACGTTGCAAAGAAGGCGACTGGAGCACATAAGGTGCCTGGTCACGCGATGCCAATGCAAACAGGTGAAGTAGATCTGTGATTTGGCGACCCACACCATCGAATGGCGAAAGAAACGCGCCGAGCAAGATCAACAGTTCGATGAGACTAGTAGTGGCAAGAGCCTTAACTGCGTAGTAATCGGGGGGAACTTCCATGCCAGGTAAAAGAAGGATCACTTGACGATGATGCTCATATAGGTGAACAGCGATTAGATTATATCTTAGCGCGAGGGGGTTGGGATGAGAAGGATAAAGGGGTATAAGGTTGAGAAGCCTGTCGCTGGGACAAAGAAATAAAGTCATATCCAATCCATATGATTGTGCCACCCGAAAATGGTTAGGAAGCCAGGTAGGATCAATTGGATCGGCGAAATGGAAAGGGCTCGTGCAGTTGCAAGATGACAGACCTGCTTGCTCTATGACTTTGACGGCAGTGTCAAACATATCGGAAGGAACAACGAAACCACAAATCTAGAACGTACAAAAACAGTCAATGTGAGAAAGAAAGAGAGCTGGATTGCCCATGCCTGAGGTACATGAGGATTACCGCGCCACGAATAAAGAAGATCACCCCAGATGGTATTAGGAATGTGGGCATCGTCAAGAAGTTTAGCCACTGCACCAATGAAACATTTTGGCCAGGGATGATAATTCGTCGTGAAAAGATCTATCCCTTGCTTTGAGGCTTGGATTGTCATGAGAACACCAAAATTGTTGTTGTTTCAACCTGGAGAAAAGGTAGATGAGCGAAGGAAAGGGAAACTTGACAATCCCTGAGCCTACCGTTGAGTTGAATGAAGGCGGTGAAAGAGAACTTTGGGTTCAGATACGTGTAATGGAATGGGATATATAAAGCCAACTAGTAAACTAACTATTTGTGTAAGTCATGTGAATTACACTTACATAATGTAGTTACTAGGGTACTTGATGGAGGCAATACAATTCTAGATACAAGCTGCGATCCCGTGCCTTCAGCACGGATCTGCAGCTCGTTGAGGGCTTCACCCCCAAACCCCCTGACACAATGTTTCATCTGGCCCCAACCTCACTTCATTCAGTTGGGGCCTCAGATATATGATGACAATGTTTAATCCAGCCACAATCTCACTGTGTTCAATTGTGGCCTTGTATTTATGATGGACAATGCCTAATCCAGCCACAACCTCACTGCGTTCAGTTGGGGCCTCACATATATGACGACAATGTTTAATTTGATATATGATAACAATGCTTAAATCCAGCCACAATCTCACTGTGTTCAATTGTGGCCTTGTATTTATGATGACAATGCCTAATCCAGCCACAACCTCACTGCGTTCAGTTGGGGCCTCACATATATGACAACAATGTTTAATTTGATATATGATAACAATGCTTAAATCCAGCCACAATCTCACTGTGTTTGATTGTGGCCTTATATTTATGATGATAATGCTTAAATCCAGCCCCAACCTCACTTTGTTCAGTTGTGGCCTTGCCTTTATGATGACAATGTTTAATTCAGCCACAATCTCACTGCGTTTGATTGTGGCCTTGTATTTATGATGGCAATGCTTAATTTAGCCACAACTTCACTGTGTTCAGTTGGGGCCTCACATATATGATGACAATGTTTAATTTGGTCACAACCTCACTTTGTTCAGTTGTGGTCTTGCTTTGATCTGCAGCTTGTTGGGGGCAAAGCCTCTAAACCCTCTGCCAACACAATGTTTAATCCAGCCACAATCTCACTGCATTCAATTGTGGCCTTGTATTTATAATGACAATGCTTAATCTAGCTTCAACCTTACTTTGTTTGGTTGTGGCCTTGCTTTTATGATGACAATGCTTAAATTTGGCCACAATCTCACTGTGTTTGATTGTGGCCTTATATTTATGATGACAATGTTTAATCCAGCCACAACCTCACTTTGTTCAGATGCAGCCTTGCTTTGATAATGACAATGTTTAATCCAGTTCAGTTACAGCCTTAATTTTATGATGACAATGCTTAGATCCAGCTCTTAAACTATTTTCTTTAATTTTTTTCATTGAAATTTCAGCTCCTGAAGTTTTTTTCTCCCTTATTTAAACTATTCCTCCTGCTTTTCTATAATTTTCCAGCTTTTTAGGCTTTTTTCACTGACAGAATAATTAAATTTCACCTGTCAAGACATTAATATAAACTATTTTACCTTTTATTATTATTTATTATTAATTAAATTTTACCTGTGAGCATAATTTTCCAGCCTCTAAGACATTAATATAAACTATTCCACCTTTTTTATTATTTATTATTATTTTATTTTCATATTTCAGTTATGTTTCAATATCCTCCATTAAGTATTTCTTTAGTTACTTAAGGATTATACCTAAAATCAATGAAGAAAGAACTCCAGTATGGCTAATGATGCACCATAGAGAAAAAGCTGAAATTTTGATGGCCATCAATATAGCATTTGACCTTTTCTACACCTATAGACACCTTGGAGCACCTTCTGCAAATGATCAGTCAACAGTATACATGTATTAAAAGTGTCTACTATACATAGATTTTTTATTCTACTTATTTCAAAGTGCAAAAAAAGCTAAAAAGTCAAAATCTTTGTCAGCCTTAGTCAGAATTAATCAGAATTAGTCTTTAGATCAATTCTCAGGAGTTGTGCCATTCTCATTAGTCATTGTCATCTCATTATATATAGATGAGCTGTGGTTCTATTCCTTTGGTATGGATCTGCAGCTCATTGGGGGCTTCACCTCCAAACCACCAACACAATGTTTCATCTGGCCCCAACCTCACTTCATTTGGTTGGAGCCTCAGTATATGATGACAATGTTTAATCTGGCTACAATCTCACTGTGTTTGATTGTGGCCTTGTATTTATGATGACAATGCTTAATCCAGCCCCAACCTTACTTTGTTCAGTTGAGGCTTCAGATATATGATAACAATGCTTAATCCAGCCACAACCTCACTGTGTTCAGTTGTGGCCTTGCTTTTATAATGACAATGTTTAATCCAGCCACAATCTCACTGTGTTCAGTTGTGGCCTTGGTTGTATGATGACAATGTTTAGTATGTATTATCAATGCTCAAATATATTCTTACAGTGCTCAGTCA
>JABAKA010000070.1:0-35731 GCA_018857285.1 Termitomyces sp. Mi166#008
CCTGAGGAGGTTCACCCCTCCTTCACATTTCAAAAACCTCACCACCACCACCTACTGACAGCCAACTCTGCCAGGATTCCCCCATCCTCCAAGTTCACCTACTTAGAACTTAACAGCACCAATCCCATCAGCAAGCTTGTCAGCAAGGTGAATACCTCTCACCTACAGAGCACCTTCACCACCGCCACTGGGTGAGTCGCCAAGCTCATCAACAGTACAGTCGCAAGGGCATCACCAAGACTGACTTCAAAGAGAGTGGAGTAGCACCTTAGAGGTTTCTTCAGGCATTGGTACTTCTGCTAAAGAATTTTAATTTCAACTACCCACCTCATTCAGCAGCTATAAAGCACTTACATTAAGTAGCTTATCTAGCTAAAGCAATACATGTTGCCTACCAGTTTGAATCTTTAAAGACCTGCTGGAACCTGCCTTTACATTTTTGTGCTTAGAATTACCATAATTCTTTATAGGTAATCTACAACCTACATACATTCCTCCATAGGTTGTTTTTGTGCCTTGGAAGAGAGCTTACATAGATCTCTTTAGCACACATCTAGGTGACTGAGCACACTATCAACATGACTGGTCACATGCCAGGAGCAGATGATTTTACTTTTATGTTCCATTCATACTTACATTCATATCCTATACAAGCCAAACAAGCAAAGCCAACTATTACAAAATACACACTATAAAGACCATTTACTTACCATTCCATTCTTACTATATATGTTTTCCATTATCCATGTCAGCAATACACTCCTGACATAAGACAGTCTCACTTATAAATATTACTGATACAAAAACAAAGCATTACAGACTATTCCACATTACAAAACATTACTTATCTTTTAATATAAAAGCACTACAGCATGAAAGAATCCACCTCTTTCACCTATACTGCAAAATGTTTCTTGTCATGTACAATCTTAGTCTAGGGTTCTTCTCTCCTGAACATCTGCTATTGAGCAAAAACTCCATTGCTAGTGTGCTAGCCAAGTTGGCCATTGGGCCCCATGTACTGCCCACCATTGGCAGTGTTCCCTCTCAATACTAGTAATTGACACTGGTTAATGCCCCTTCTCATTAAGTCACCTTTTTCTGTACTTCTAATCTCTTCCTGACCATCTTCCTAATGTACATCCATTTGAATAGTGTTTCTAAATCTCTTTCTCCTTGTCCGACTATGCAATTCTGAAACCCCTTCTCAATAGAATCCCTTTCTCCTTGACAAAGTCCATTTTCCACTCCTGAACTCTTTATAGTACAGTTCTAGTACCTAGAAACCTGCTGGAACAAGCCCTTGCAAAACACATTAGTGCACTTACTACAAAGACCTGCTTGTCTGAGTTGTTGTGTCCTTTAAAGTTGCCTAGCTCCTCAGCTGCTGCACACATCTAGACTGGGTTGCATGCTATCAGCGGCTCTAACATGACTCAATGCTCTCACCCTGGCAGGGGTTGTTAACACTGTTTGTTGAAGCAATGAATCTTAGAGGGGGGGTGATGTCAGGGAATTTCTCTTTAGGGCATGTCTAATTTAGCTCAGCTTAGTTCAGTATTATCAGCATTCTTCTAATCACCTTTTAGACTGCCTAGCATTCTCTTATCCCCTTTTGGCCAGTATTAGTCATCCTCTATGAGTCATCAATCAGACAATTACTCATCCTTGATTATTGTTAGTCATTCTTCTTTATATACCTCAGGCCAATGTGTCATGTAATGTTAGTCATAGGTACTCAGAGATGTAGTATATAAGGCAGCCTGCAGGATGGAACATCCTCAGGCTGAACAATAGCAGTGTTCTCCAGGCCTATTCATCAAACTGACTGTAACGCTTCCTTGTCATTGTTGTCACTCTTGCTCTAGCTTACTCCTTGCTCATCTCTGGCCCACCTCCATTCCCTTACAAATACAGAGAAGTTCCCAAGAATACTTTTGCAGAGGCAAAGGAAGTTGCAGTAAAATATCTTGACACATGTCCAGAGACTGTAATTTGGTGTTTCATCAACCAAACTTGGCAGTTAATGAGCGCTTAACATATGGGGCTAACTGGCAAGGCAGCAGCTTGGGCTGTCCAGAAGCAGAAACAGCACCATCAAATTTTCCAGCATGCAATGATGTCTATTGAGGCTGTTCTGAACTAGATACAACCACCCTAGATAGTCAAAAATTCCTCTGAAATCACTCAAAATTTTGGCAGTCCTGAAATACTCATGGGAAAACTTCGGAGGGGTGTTTTTTAGCATATTTTGATGTGCTGAGTTCAAATCCGATGTTGGTTTGGTCCAAAAAATTCCTGTTCCGGAGATACCAAATTTGTCGTGTTTGATTGTCCGCAACTGTAGCAACCTTCCACAGGTAGGTTTTTATCTGAGTGTCTGCTGGAGTGTTTTGCATAGATCTGAATCTCTGGCCAGGGAGAAATGGCTGTGACAATGGCTCTCACAATGCTCGACAAGAAAGGTGTCCGTAGCATACATGAGGCACGACCAATGTAGTATGTAGTACGGACCCCGGCTGTTCGCCACGCGGACCGCGCCGGTAATCACAACCAACCATGATGGTCTGGACTTCAGTCACGTTCGAATTACATAATATCGCATTGCACGCTTTCGTTTCAGGCCAACTTATCCCTTCGCTGGCCGAGGCACAAGTTACCATGGGCTGGCTTTCTTGGAGCTCAAGGACGAAAGAGCCTGATGCAACTTCGCGTCAAGACCGACAGCACTGCTGGGAGGCAAGAGACGCCTATTTTGGTTGCTTAGATCGTGAGGGCGTGGTAAAAGCGGGCGAAGAAGGTAAAGCATGCTCCACGGAGAGCGGGAAGTATCAAGAAAACTGTGCAAAAAGCTGGGTAAATTTGTTGTTTCACGACAATTGATGTGCCGCCTGATGTTGCACAGATCGAATACTTCAATCAGCGAAGAGTGATAGCAGAAGCTCAGAAGGACAGACTCGCACAGGCCAACACACAAGCTCAGAGCGCTAGGCGGTAGCGTTGTAAATAGGTGCATCTCATTATAGGTTGGTTGAGATACTGGCGCCTGATGGTCATTCTTTAGGTTCGAAGCAAATTTCTCACGTATACATGACACATACTCAGGACCGCTACAAATACTTGTCACAAGTTTGTCCTTTATCGTCGCAACTGAGGGCTGAAAGATGTTTCAAGTCATTTTTCGTGTCCGTCATCTATGGCATCGTCACATCAACTGAATTGCAGCGCACAACGCCTACAGACACAGAAAACCATCTCTTTTTAACAGCTCATCTGTTGGGGCGGAAGAAGATCCACTTTATACCATAGGATAATAGTTGCGATCTGATTTCTGCGCAGCGATAGGCAGTCTGTTATATTGAGCTCACATGCTGCAACGCAATGGCTTATTTAACCGCAACGTTCGGACCGCCCTCATAGTAGCACCCGGAGTACCAACTTCCAAGGGAAGCAAGCGAGTTTGTCGAGCGTATCGAGTGGGAAGAATGGAGTTGATGTCATCTGTCGATCAGTGTGATTCTGCCTCTTAAGCACTAACATCGGCACTTTGTAATCCCCCGAAAACAATCAGCTGAGCCTCTCCGTTTCAGAGATGATCATGGCTATGGCCGGCAGCTTGATTACTCTGGCTGTGAGTGCGTTTGAAGTGCTTCTCTGATTGATGCCCCGTCTCTCGTTCGTGTTTCTTTCATTCAAGGCTGTTCATAACCTGCGACAATGCATGATCATTTGATCCCATGAGATTTTAGCATTCCGGATACAAGCTGTTTTTCGCAGCTTCTTCTCACACAGTCTCCCCTCATCTTGGTTCTGTTTGTATCTTACCCCTGAAAGTTAACCGCCCAAGCCTTCAAGCGTTATGAGAACGCTTGTGATCATCTCTGCTTTGCCACGGATTGATCAGAGTATTGTAACCGGACTTATAAGCACTCACCCACCGATTAGAGATCTCTAGCTTAGCTCCCTGGCACTCCTCAGATGTTACCTACGAAGAGCGGCAGGTCTTATTCTGATTTCTTCACCTCAGGTTTCCGTGCTATGATGACTCGGTCTTCACCTCGTAGTTTCGCCATGCCTCCACCATCTCCCACTGAGAGTAACCCCCCTCCCCAGTCTACCACGTCTACGCCCAAATCATCCCGCCGTCATAGCAAATTCGTTGACTTTACAAAACGCCGTTCACGCCCAACTTCCATGATCTTATCGCCCTCCATGTCTTTTCAAACGACTTCCTCATCATTGTCTACTACATCCCGTGAACGTCACAAGCGACGTTCGTCGATAATCAGTTTCTCCAGCCGGCTTTTCGATCGCAAGGGTACTGCAATTCTAGATAATTCTCTCTCCTTCAGCAGCTCCCCATGTAAAAATACACGTGAGTTGCTCAACTCCACGGAGGTACTGGAGGTTTGGATTACTGCCGGAGGTCCATATACGCCAAAGAGGTATATGTGTACCTTGTCATAATGTGTCGATGATACACTAGCTGATCAATATCTGGCTACCTTAGCTACGAGGATTCAATCGTATTTCAACCAATCGATCCTTTCGCTTCATCACCCGATTCAAAGTCTTTCTTCTCCGATTGGACTGAGAGTCCTGCACCTTCGAACCGGTCGTCCAAGGGGCAGCGTGAATCCTTCCTTTCGCTCTCGGGGTCGTCTTCTGACCGATCCTTCTTACATCTCCCGAGTATACGCCGCCGTGAGCGCCCTACCTCCGTACAGACGGCGCCCCTTCCAGCCACGTCCCGCCACTCATCCTATATCGCTTTCCCTCCTAGTCGAGACTCGTGGATACTTGGGGAGAAAATACTGGAAGAAGAGAACGTGAACTTTTGGCAAGGTCCTGGACAGGACATCGTCGAAGAACAACCAGGGTTGGATCCTACCCAGAATATCGATTGGCGGCAGTTTCACCTGGACGTCCTGCCACATGAGGCTTGACTAGATGTAAGTTCCTACCTTCGAAAGCTGATTTTATCAATACTATTTGAATACTCACTGTACTAGACGACTACAGAGATCCTTGTAATTGTAACTGTCTGCTGTACTCGTACTTACTGTGTACTACGCATGATATACACTTTACGACTGGTTTGCTGGTACAGACCACATAATACTAATACCTCGCTTTGTTGTGCGGATACCGGGAATAGTCAAACTAAGAATTATGACAACAGTCATATTTGATGTTTATTCATGTATCATATTCTACAATTATCGCTAGGAATACAGTACAAACAAAGATAAGATACACCAGATATATATAAACGGATCAGCAGATCACTGTGAACGAAGTTTTAGCGCCAGGTAAAGACTAGATATCCAAAGAATTAGTAAACTATCGTGATAAGGATGCTGAGAGCCACTTACGTTATACGGAAGATGAGGAATATTGAAACAAGGATCACTGCCCATCTTCCGTATGATATCGAACCAATCTCGAGATAAGATAGTACATCTTCTCCGGATATCGTACAAGATGCAGACGTTGAGGAAGGATATGCACATATACAAGAGCCATTCGACTGTGTCTGACACTGGAAGACTAGTCCACGAAGGTCCGACTAAAAGACGATGAGGTTAGTCGACAGGATGTCGAAAACCATCATCCAACGTACGTTGGTAATAAGTTCGAATGCGTATTTTTGATAGTCCATGAAATGGAACGAATAGTACCAGAATCTGGGAAGGGATCGGGCTTTGATGCTGTAGCAAACGGTTAATATAAGATGAGGCGATCAAAATAGAAGTACGAACAAGTAGCCCCCAACACTCATCCAAAATCCATTGATGCTAATAGATGTCAATTGCTATGCACCAGAACGAGGGAAGAGGGCTCACAATGCAGAGATTGCCAAAGCGGCCACAAAGACGGGGAGGATCGAGGCAACCACAAGGACTTGGCTTTCAGCAACAAGGATGGCCAAAAAGAGAAAAGCGAGGAAACGGAAGAACGCTATGGCTCCTGAGTGTAGGCCCTGGATATCAAAGGAGGTCAATAGAACTCTACTAAGACATGAATTCAACGTACGATTGCCCAGTAGCAGATGAGGGTGAAAAGCACAGTGCAACCAAAAAGGAAAGGGATGTTGACTAATGTATTCGCGATCACGAAAGGAAGCGCTCCATATAATCCATTTTTACTTTCCCTATAATACACCGACCTTTCCTCGAGAACTGGTAAAACCAATTTAGCGAGTAAACCAAGTAAGACAGACATGAACCTACAACTAGGGATCCCAGCAACAGACATCTAATCATGCTTTATATTAAGTACCGACTTGAGAGAGAACTTTGAACTCACAAATGCCAAAAAGGCGACACTGTAGAAGTGCACAGATAATCTATCGTTGATGGTAGAGTCCTTGTGACCAAGACGAATCCATATTGTGCTGTGAAGGCTTAATAGAGGTCATAACAAGTTATTGGACCCCCCACTTACGCAAGCATTAACCCCATGCCTGCCAACCAGTGAGCATAGGAAAGGCTAAAACTCAAACAACACACCTCCATACATGCCCGCCCGGACACCATAGGCTAGAAGGTTTCGGGCGTAGTTCTTCATAGTCCTCTCTGAGAGAACGACAGTATTCCAAAGCAGCGTTCCAAGGATTCCAGCCTTGCCGTATTCATCTGTGGCGACGTGTTCCTGGCTCGGAACATCCTGAGAACTAATCGACTGGGTCGAAACTTTGATGGTGGAAAAATAATATTCGCGAATGTCATCTGCACCGGCAGGTTTCAAGACATTGGTCGCAGAGTTCATCGCAAAGTCATTGTTTAGAAAATTCATAGCGTGCTCGACAGGAGCGCGCTGATTTGATCAACAATAGAAATAAAAGAACTGGGATAAACTTACAAATCTTTCAACCGGTCGACCCCAGCGTTCAAAAAATTTCTCAAGGTCCTCGACGGGACCCAGGTAGCATGTCTTTCCCCCCGAGAGCAGCAGAAGGTTGGTGAACTGGGCGAGCGTCTCGAGTGATGGTTGATGTATGGTTGCGACGACAATTATACCCTCTGCGATAGCTAATGCTCTGATGGCAGACATCACCTCTCTCGCTGAAGTACTATCAAGCTTTGATGACCATTAGTCAGGAGTTACAGCGAGAATGGAAGGACTCACACCAGAAGTAACTTCATCTAGGAATAGAATGCGCCTAACCCAAGCGCATAAACGAATATCCGTTGACGCTATATAAATGGCGATCGAAGCTTACGGATATGTCACCATAGCGCAAGCAGCCGTAACACGACGCTTCTGCCCTAGTTTTCAAGGTGACGTGAGTAAAAAGCAGAAAAGAAATAGACGGAACGAAAACTTTACCGCCGGAAATCCCTCGTGAGATAGGTGTCCCGATTTGTTGTTCTGCGCAAGATTGGAGACCGAGCGCCGCAATTACCCGGCTGACTCGCTCAGAGACCGCTTTACGAGACAGCAATGGAAGACTGAGTCGAACGTCGAAGAAGCACGAGATTGTATCAAGCTCATGTGTACTTACTGCAAACGAAGTGCATACGCTATGGATTCACGAACAGTCAAGACTCCGAGAAGTGCATCTTCCTGCTCGACAAAGTTGGATATGTGATGCATAGTACGTGCATCGATCAGACGATTGTTCAGTCGCACCTGTCCGGGTAAGTGGTGAGAAAAGTTAACTCTGATCTCACTAGACTCACAAAGGCTTCGCCGGTAGCATGCTTCCGGAACGCCATCACATCAAGGAGTGTGCTCTTCCCTTGGAGTAAAACATCTATCAGCCCTCACTTCTTGTGAACCTACCGCTGGTAACTTGCCTGCACCAGATGGACCCTAATAAGATCAAAGAAAAGGTGAAGGGTCTTTATTGTTGAACTTTTGGGTTGAGGTTATGTGTATTCACCATGATTGCCAGGAGCTCTCCTGCCTTAATTTCAACGGAAACATCGTCGAGTAGTTTCCTCGGCGCGCCACCTTTGACTGCGACTTCGTAACTCAGGTGCAAAAAGGAGAGGACAGAGTTCACCATGTGTACACGGGGACAAGATGTGCAGACCTCAAGGCGAGCGAACCAGACGGCTTATAAGGGCAGCTTCCAGTGGAGCATAGTTGATGGACTGCTTATAAAAGGGGAACGCAGAATGGAAACTATGTAGCAAGTCGATCGGGTCAGGTTCCGTCGGCCTGTGTCAAGTGATAGCCGAGAGTAGCAACTAAATGCGTTCATATGTAGGTACTTCCATTTGGTTCTTTGAAATTTGTGGCGGCAGGAACGGATCGGATCAGACAACCTCGGTCCACAAATGTTTATGTTATCAGGAGAGAGGTCATATCCTATTCCGCAGAATTCGAACTGGCGTTGCTCCCGCTGTAAGTTTCAAGTTTGGGAATAACTAAATAATCGATCGACCGAGGTCCGCGAGGATCTGCTCTCGGATCAAGGATATTGAATAGGACATACGATAAGCCCCTTTGGTGCGAACGACTTGATCTTGGTTCGTGTGGTGTATTACAATGCATTCGATAGATTCTGCCGGCCTAAAGTCGTGTGAATATATCTATGAGGAGACATTTCTATACCTTCACAGGGAAAGTACCTCCTTCGTGGCAGCGTAGAGTCATTTTTAGTATATCCTCGAGCCGAATAAAGGAAACGTCTCATTGGTCCAATGTCAATACATTTATTGATAAGAATCAGGCGTCACCTTATAACATGTTTAGTTAGCACTATACTTCGGAGGCCGCATACAACGCGGACACAGTACAACGTGCAGTGAACTCACGGGAGACTTCCTTGACAGGAGACTTGGAAACATACCTTTTCGTTAGGTCAGGGTTGAAACATAGATGGTCAAGACACAACCAACAGACAAAAGCCAGTGAAACATAAGTAAAACCAGTTTATCGACCTGTCCTAGTACATATTTGGAGGCTTCGGGCTCGCAGCTGGTAGCAGAATCTGAAGGTAAGTACAAGTCCTCACATCGACGTTTTTGGAACCGAGATATTCCCATGCCACTCGGCTATCATGCAAGCTACAGCCAGAAAATTTTCCATGTGGCGGCGAATTCACACTGAAAGTCAACGAAAATGGAGATAGGCCTAAGATCGAGTATAACACAAGGCCAAATACGTGTATTCGGAGATCGATCCAGAAACAAAGAAATAATGATAAATCGTAAGGTCATGATATAGACACTAAAGTCGAGACATGAGATGGGTACGAAAGTTAAAACATGGAAAATGGAGAGAACAAAAGAGATGAGTCGTGAAGAGATGTTGAAAGGATCGTAAGTAGACACATGATGGTGGGTGCGAGGTTACGATTTCAGGCAGCTTATCCCTGATATTTCTTGATAAGATCGCGAAGCCTAGCTTGGCCAAACGCCATTTCTCCTTCTGTAGTCCCGAGTTTGGAAGATGTCATGGCAATCTTTGCAGGAACTTGCCCAGGAGGTCGTCTACCAGAATCTGGTCGTGCTTCACTAATTACGGGAGGCAGCTTTCCTGTGGGATCTTGAGGCTTAGCAGAAGTCGCTCGTGCGAGGGAAGCTGTGGAAGAAAGCGTAGGGATTGCATGCGAAGATGAGATGATGGCAGGTACTGAAGTCGATTTGATGATAGGCCGCGGGCGCTTGCCTGTAAACTCCACCGGCTTGGGTTCCGGGTTTGGTGGGAGAGTAGTCGGAGCACTGGCAGTCAGAAGCGACTTGACAGATGTTTGTGCAGGGTGCTTCAGTGTTACAGAGGAAGAATTAGTGGAGCTGGTTGTCGCCGAAGTATCTTTGGCTACAGGGTCTGGAACACGATTCCGTAAAGTTTTCGATGAGGCTGGGCTGCCTTTAGTTGGTTCGGGGCTAGGACTGAGGGCCCCAGCTGCCCAGAAAGAAGTAATGGCTGTTACTCTGCCCCCGCGTCCTCCGCGCGCAGACCGCACATCGTATTTTACCTCTGGGTCGCTTTGAGGGGTGGCAAGGGCCACTAGACGTGATTGTTGCACGGGTTTCTTCAGATTTGGCGATTTGACGTTCACATTAGGTGCTTTGTCAGTATTAATGTTGTGACATTTAGCACCGAGATCAGCAGGCCCAGCTGCTGAAGGGGACGCCACCTTACGATTGGTTTGAATCGACAGTACTCTCTGTGGAGTAGGGAAGATTGATGCAAAGACAGGGGAAACATCTTTGAGCGCAGGTGAGCGGCGTTGCTTGTTGTCTGGCGGAGTAGCCTTAAGAGGTGCTACAGAGGTAGGCGACCAAGCCGACGCTGACCAGATATCAGCGACACGTTCAGCTTCTCGTACTACGGTCGCATCCTTCGAAAGAGGTTTGAGGGGTCGTTGAAGTGTCCCCGGTTTGAATGTCGCTATAGGTACAAACCCAGACGAACGAGGATTGGGAGCCGAAGCACCGCCATCTTTTGGGAGATCCTTTAGTTCAACATCATTGAGTGGTGTGCTTGTCAGAAGGGCGACGTCGCCGTCAGCAACAGAAGGCGGAACCCTTTTGTTCTCCGTGAAGGGAGGAATCTCCCTTGAGACGGCTGGGCTGGGCGGGAGTAGGTCTTCCTCAGGTGGGACGTCTGGGTCGATTGCTCCTAACCATGCTGCCACCCTCCCTTTCGCAGCAGCAGTCTTCTTCTTCCTCGCATGGTGACTCTCCTCATCCTTGCCTCGATCCTGTATCTTGTCCTTATCTCTATCTTTCTTCCCCTTCTTCTTCCCCTTGTCTCCTTTACCCTTTGAATCTTTTCTCGAGCCCGCAGAAACAGTCGACTTCCCCGCCCTATGCGTCTTCTCGTCCGAGTCATGCTCTGCATCCACATCCAACACCCCATTGAACTCCACTTCCTCGCGGTCGTTGCCCGTCCAATCCCCAGCAAGTTTCAAACTCGAGATAGCAGAATCATTCATCGAGTCGTCAGGGGCACTGTCTTTACTTGGGATAGCAATCGGCTTCGTGCCAACGATGCTCCACGCAGACCGTCGTTCATTCTCCAGTTCCATCTTCGGCGTCCCTACTTCCGCAAGAAGCCGCTTCTCCAGAGCATCAAGACCACTCTCTGCCTGCCCATTCGAATCCAATCGCGTCTTGAGCTCAGCAGACTTGGGTTTGAAGGGCAGCTTCACAGGTGTGACTGCTGCCATGGGAGTCTTAGGTGCCTTGTGCTCAGTTGGTATAGGTGGCGTGGTGGCAAAGAACTCGTCGATCCGAGTCCGACCGCTCAACTTCGGAGTTTCCTTGTCTTTTGCTTTCTTTGTAACTGGTGGGGGCACCGGGAGCGTCTTATTAATATTTGGTTCTACTTGCACTTGAACGAAATGAACAGGGGAAGGGACAGAAAGTGGTTCGAGACCATGGGCCTCGAACGTGGTGTTGGGAAGATCGAACGAAAGATCAACTGTGGTGTTCTTCACCTCTTCGGCCATGCGCTCGAGTTCTTCAACACGATCGCTCTTGGGTAAAGAGCTATCGAACGACCGTTTGGGAGAAAGGAACGGGCGAGGAGAATGGACGAGCGGCTCAGTGGCTACAGGAGATGCAGCTGGAAGTAATAGAGGTGCAGGGGATGGACTTTGAAATTGGCCCGGGTTCGACTGCCCTACCAATGACGAGGACGGCGGGACTGGAAGAGAGGTCTGTGTCGCTACAGTATGGGGCATGGAGAGCGGGAATCGATGTGATTGAGGAGAAACGGAACGATGGCGTGAAGACATCCGGATGTGTTGTGTGACCCTCATTGCTCGTTCGCCTTTCCCTTCTTGGGGTTCTATATCCCCATAGGGAACAGGCAGATGTTGGTGGATTGGAGGAGGTATGGGCGTCGCGTCTAAGCCTGTTGCATAGGACGAAAGGGCCTGGTGTGTTGATCCGGCGCTCATGGGACGTGTTGGGGCATAGGAGGGTATATTCATTTGTGGGGGCGGAGGGAAGTAATACTGCGGCTCAACATCTTCAACGGGAGGAGAGAAATCGTCAATGTCACCAATGTCACCAATGTGAGGTGTGTGAGATGAAGGTGGAGGGAGCCAGACTTGATTCTGGATCGGATCAATATAGGTTCCGGGTATAGGTGAGAACATCGGCAGTCCAGAATGTGCGTACGGACTTTGCAGATGATGAGGTAAAGGTGCAAGTACTGTAGGCGGGTATGCGGTGAATTCTGCGGGCTCTGGAAGTGCATCTGGATGAACGATTGGCACGGGAATATCGAGATGTATGTTCTTGCTACTTGAGATAAGCACAGATGACTCGGAGGTTACAAACGACTTACGTTCCAAGTCCCATATTGATAGTGATTCCAAGGATGCACCGTACCTCGAATATCGACTGAGATGTGCTGTTCTCAGACTCGTCCCCTTCATACGGACCAGCCCGGACCCCCCGTGCATGTTCAGGCACATCGAAAACAAGGCTTGCGACTCCTTCCGCGCCAGGTGCTATAATATACTCTGAACCACGGAATGACACAGTAGTAAGATTATCAGATATCTGGAGGGGCGAAGTTTCGCCGGATTTTAGCCCTGGCAGTACCAGCGAACGGGTCAGCGATAAGGTTAATCCAGTATTCTGCAAATCTTCAGGTGAATAGATCGTGTTGAATGCATCATGGAACCATATACCTTCTTGTTCGAATGATTCTTGACCTGTAGCTCCAAGCACGCACTCTCACCGGCTATAACCATGCCACCCACAACGCTGCCCTGAACCCAAATCTTTCCAAATTCGCCGACAACAACTCCCTCAGGCATCCTTCGAGAAAAATCTCTCTCGAAACTCTCAACAACATCGATATCTCGTTTGCAAACGACAAGTGTCTTTTCGCCCTTCCACACCACCCCAGCAGTTGCGCGAAGTTCATATCGAACTCTTGCGAGGTCAGAACCGAAGTTGATCGATGATGGGGCAGAAGAAGGTATCGGGATGCGAAAGAGAAATGTTGAAATACCACGACGAGCTTGGTGATAATGTGGAGGATAAGGAGGGTCTTCGGTTAGTGGGTGGGCTTGTACTGCATTGGAAGGCGGTAGATCTGGTCCTTGATACAGACGTCGACTATGTAAGAATGTCGAAGTAGCAGAATGGTCTCGAGACGTTAACTCTGTGTTGTCTGAGAGATATCGATGTCAAATGGGTAGGATACTCACCCTGCACTGCAAAAAGCTCTACCATGATTACGCCGATACCAAGGCCCTTATCAGCTCGACACTCAACCTCCATCTTCCCTGCAACAAACTTCCCCGCAACATAGATCGGATGGGCAAGTGTCATCGAGACTTTGACCTTCGGATGGTAGGGCGAAGAGTTCATAGGCTCTGGCCGAGTCTGCGCCGAGGTGGCCATAGCTCCCCTTGTAATGAGTATTGGTTGGAAATAAGAGTATAGCACAAAAGTTCGAATTATGAATACAGAAAAAGAAAGCAAGCCAGTCGGGGTAATTGAACAATAAGCGAGTATGAATACGAGTATTCACAGAAGACTTTGAGGGGCTCCATGGGCTTCATGGTCGTCGAAAGCTTTAGTGCTTCGCCATTGTGGTGGGCAGTGGGAGAGAGTGGATGCGGTGGCAGTGCTTTTTCACGAAAAGTTACTTATCATTAAGTCATTCGAATTTCTTCATATTGGACAGTTGCACATGTTGTCATAGATTCGTAGTATACCAGAGATGATACAAGTGTATTTTTTCTCCTGAAAAGTGCATGCTGAGGGATAACATTGACATCAGTTCAGTGGATCTAATAGACCCACAAGAAACTCGAACTAGAACAAGTAAACTTGGTTTCCAGCTCTTAGGTCAGTATCAACCTGAGTTCTGTGCGATTTCTCAGACCTTCCTTTGACAATTGCGTAAAAGATCCAACTCTAGCTGTCAAACGAAAGTTGAAATGAGCCCTGCACTCAAAAATTCGAGCCATGTGACCTGGCTATTCACTAACTTCCTTTCCTTCTATAGGGCTGCTGTCTCTTATCGGAATTATTCGGTTTTTTCGGCGCAATACATTCTGACTCCTCACTGAGCTTATCACGCAGCAGCTCCTCGGCCCTATCATACATTTCTGCAGACGGCGCTACAATACTGCCTTCTCCATTCTAAACCCTCCTAGAAAAATGCTGCTGATATTTGAAGGGCGCTAGTAGGAACACGATTATTATTTTTCAAGACACATCTAGCACCAGCGGTATTCGCATGTACGCCACACATTGATTAAGGAAGCTCCACCTGAGTCAAGCTTTTACAACACAAAGACCTAGTATTCCCGTGATATAATACTATAAGGCATCATTGGACTAACAAGAAATCACAGACGCCAACCTCACACAGCATCTCATTTCAGTCAATATGGATCTAACCACTATACTTCGCAGTTCACTCGTGAATCATTGTACAGATGACTATGGGCCAATACTACAAGCTCATAAATCTGGATCAGGGTCAGACTTTCGAGAATTGGGGAAAATTACGGGAATTCATTTGTGATGGGATGCAGATTACCCTCATCCCCCATCTCACTTGTCCCTGTTGAACCTCTCGACCACACAGTCTCAACAGATACCTATCGTATATATGAATTCGTATACTCTTTTCGATGAAATGTTATATCAAGGTAAAAAGCATACCATAGAAGTAGTAGGGTTAGTATCGGTTCTGTGGACATCGGTTGGTTCGATGGCAGAGGGAAGTTGTCCCCCTCCTATATTGGCAAAGCGGGGTACCAGCGGCGGCCCGGGATTGAATGCAATGGGCTGTGCAATCACAAAGAATTCTTGTAAATCGGAACAACGCTATTAACATCAGATTTGAACCACGAGATCAAGGTCGTTCTTATCTACCGCTCTCGGTCAGCAAATCACCGACTTGTCGGATTCGAGCTCGTAATCATAAGATGCCACGTTGTATACTTGGCTGCGCGTAGCCTTTGGGTCTCGACTCATCCACCGGTCCAGAGCCATTGAAAGCCGCCGGTCATCGCGGATCGAAAAAAACGGTTTCACTCGTGGACTTCCTCCATTTCCTTGGTATTATGGAGCACCAAGCGTCATAATTTCATCTCAAGTCTGTACCGTGTTTCAGTTGACGTTGAATGAATGAATAGTTGGCTAGTTTGGTTGTGATACCAAGGTCCGGTAAGAGTAACCAAGTTGCCTTGCCTGAGTAGCTGTTTCAAACGTATCTCATATCATTGAGAGATTTAGGTGTGGTTGGCCGGTATGTGGTCCGCCCAGTAAAGGGGATATATCTGGGATGTGCCCTGATAAGCACGGATTCGTTGATGCGATCGGGAAGAATGAAAGATTTCCGGCAGTGTGGCGCACTCTCGGACGCGAAAGTGTCCCATACCTATGAGTAGACGTAACGGCCCGTAGCGAGCGATGATCTGTTTGATAGACCACTTGTGTACAGGATGGCGGATACGAGATCCTATTATGCTGATTATTCTTCTTTTCCCTTGAAACAAGGCCCGAGTTGTGATATCGATAGGATTCGTAAAATTACAATGTGACCATTAACGGGCCAAACGAAAGAAGGCTTTGCGACAGCACCTCCTCGCCTCATCTCAGGGTGCAGCCACCACATGCGGGACCTGCTTTCCGAGACGGAAAGTCCTGCAACTGGCGGCTGGTGCTACAATTGATTGAAAGACAAGAAAGCGCCGCGAGGGATCTCAGAAGCCAAAGCTTCAGTCCCACCCTCCTTTAGATCGGTTCTTTTTAACATCACTTCGGTATGATTTCTCCTGCCGACGACGAGCCTTCTCAGCACGCTCTAAAAACTCGACACGCTTTCTCTGCTCTTTACTTGGCTCATTCTTTATATCGGCCGAAGACGCATTGAGGACGACGTTGTGGAGCTGATACTCTCTGCTGAGTCGTCACAAGAGCGAAGAATGAGGCTCACCTTCGACAGACAGTCATCGATATTCTGAGATTGAGAACGAAAGACGGTCGATTGGATCTGGATTGATTTTGAGGACGAGACGTAATGCAGCTATTGGTGCATTCGTTAGAAGTCATGGCAGCTATTGCATGTGGACCGTACGTTTTCCTTTATGTGCGCGTGGGCCCAGGCAGGGATCCACGGCGAGTCAAGAGGACATTTCAATGTTACTTTCGTGTTGACTTTGTTGACGTTCTGGCCAGTTGAATTGGTGGAGGTGCACTCAAGACAACAAGCCGGCATACCTGGCCACCTGGCCCAGAGCTCCTGGAGAAATGCAGTTCCACCAACGATTTCGGTATTGTTTGTGTCTTGAACTGGGTTACCCATGCTTTTGCCTCATCATGGTCTTCAGGCGTCGCAAGGGTTGTTAATTTTGGAGCAGGAGATAGGGAATTCGCTGCTTGCGAGTAATTCCTTAGTGCTTGAGCTGTGTTTTTTGTGAATTGCAGGGGAAGGCATCGCAACATCGTCACGGTGAAATCCCGGTTGTTGAATGTAGGCCGTGCTTGTCAAGCGGACTTCCAAATGCGATTAAGTGCCTTCAACTACATATGAACTCTTCTCGTTCTTTATAGGGTATTTACATCTTGCGAGCACTGAGAGTGCCGTCGACGTTGGTGGCGTCAGGGCGTCGGGGCGTCGTCTATCTAGGCCCGAGTCGGAGGCAGTAATCGAGCCCTGTCGCAATCATCAGGCAACAAGCGCACAGCCAACTAAGGCAAAATTCTTTTACGAATGGACACTGACTCTCACTGATTTTCAGTCAAAGCTTCTCTTCTAGAACCCATTCTCACGAAATTTGTAGAAAATCGGCCGTCGGGACATTGCATTGGACTCACGAGGACACCGCTGTCAGCACAATCACGATATTATACCCAGTTAGACCGCTGAAACTGATTTATACTTATGGCAGTTCACTTCCCCATCGGCGCATACAGGGTAGAGCCGTAGGTACACGGGCACCTATTTACTCGCCTTAACCTGGTCTTCTCCCTCATCTTCTTTTATCATAATGCCCTCTGCTCAATCCACAGACGATGTGGAACCTTTACAGTCTGATGGCTTCGAGGAAACGGCAAAGCGCCGAGTTCCAGGGGAAGAATCAGCTGAACACGTCTTGAAGTTGACAAAGGTCGGCCGGCCGTTCCATAAGGTTAGAATATCGTCGTGTCTGTCCCACCTTGTCGTCTGAATTAGTTCTAAGGACACTGTGGATCTTTTTGCGACGTTTATTGTAGCAAGTGAATTGAAGCCCCACAGGCTTTTCTTTCGGACCTACCCAAATTCTTTCTCAACGTGAGTCTTTCTTTCATAGTCCAATCCGGTATCGACATTTACATCATTCAGAGATGAAGCTGTTCAAACCCTGATAAAGCTCAAATTTTCGCAATCGATGCGCACGACGGACCCAGATGATCCATCATCCTTCATAACGACTACGACCAACTTTGTCTTTTCAATGACGCAGCAGGTGGCCATGGAACTCTGTCAACAATTCATGGATGCGCGGTTCATCCGGAATGCCCTCGACCCATCTCTCAATATCTTCAAAGACAGAAGCTTACACTGCCTGACACCAAAAGGCCTGCACGTGCTTGAACGTTTCATTGAGAAAACCGGGATCGACGCCGACCATCTCCAACCTGTTCTCGAATCCGAGATAATATGCCCGAAGTTGTTCCATGTCGAGCGAGAGTCCGTGGGGGACAGCATTCTTCTCCCATACAACAGCGTTATCGCCCTCTTCCGGTGGTTTGTGGGACAGCAGCCCAATTACACTTCCAAGAATGGCCCGAACCTCCCTCCGCTACAACAGTATTCCAAACAGTCCAAAGGCATTGCCTTGACCGACGTCATGGACCGCTCGGCGCTGCTTTCGTCGAGGGCGGTGCAGCGCCAACATTGCTTTGATGCGGTAGATGCGCTGGAGTGGCTATGCAACTTCACGTCTGTTGGCGGAAGAGAAGAAGCGGCAGAGGTGGCCGCACATTTTGAGCGTATTGGGCTTATAACGTTGGTTGGCGATCCTGAAAAGTACAACCGTGCTATCATATTCACTGCCTATCGCTATCGGGATGACCTAGACTATGACTTGACTGCGCGGGTGAGCATCAGTCTTTATTCTAAACCTCTCCTCTATACCGTTTTGGAACCTTACGTTGTCCCTATGTCATTTGTAGACCGAGGGAGAATTCCGGTGTGCTAATAAGACGTATTACCAAGTAACCGATAAGGGGCTTCGAGTGGCCGGATGGAACTCCAATACTAGTACACAAGAGTCCTTCACTGAACGACTATCAGAGGAAATTGATGAGAGAAATAGAGGCGGTGAGATACTCTTTCCCCGTAATCCGTTTCTATCCTGACAAAATCTTCCAGTCCCTGAAAAACGCGTCACACCTACCAACCGTTTGCATTACATCCTCAAAGAACAATCTTATCGTTCCCTTTTCCGCGCCTTCTTGTATGAAAGATACTGCGAGGAACATATCCTCTACTGGCTCGATGTTGACGCCATCAACCGCAAGTTCAACGTCACTTCCAGCGCCATCTCTGGTGCCGTCACCAAGAACTTTCCTTCCAGCTCCGATACACCAGTGAAGCAAGACCGCAGGAAGCACCATCAGGCCCTCTTGAAGAAGGCGGTGCGCATATACAAGTCCTATCTCCATCCCAATAGCCAGTTCGAGCTGAACACGGACTATACACTTCGGAACGAACTATTCCGTTTCATTGATTCGGTACCATTATCGCCGAGTCTGATCAATGCGAAAAAGGAAAAAGGTGCGGGCTCAGGTGTGGATCTGGAAGAAAGGACGACCCGGATCTTGAGCTGTAATGGCGAACAGCTCCAGAATCTGTTGACGCAGTTCAACAAGATACAGGCATATACGTTTCGTGTGATGCTTATGGACTCGCTTCCCAAGGTACTCTTTCCTGTTTCTGTCTTCCTTTCTTCGCCGTGTTGAAGAAACTGATTTCCTCTTTGATGTAGTTTGTACAGACGGAAGAGTTTATTGCGCTTCAACAACAACTCGGTGATATCAACCTCCGCATTGCAGGAGCTGACTCTGCGTTATTGCCCGGCGCCGGTGGAGCGTTCTTCTCATACTCGTATCTCGTTAACTAAGGGGCAAACGGGTTCCTACTCTGCTCCTGGCAGAACCACGTCCGGAACCGGCATCCTAGTCGACAGAATCGTTCTCGCTTTGGGGCTCGAAAGCACGATTTTCGCTCTCTCGCGCTTTCTATTAACCGATTCAGTCGAACCTGCAAAACAACGACAAAGTCGACAATTGTCAGGCCAGCTCGCCCGGATGTTTTCCACTTGTCGATGGATGAGTGTTCATCCATTCACACAAACCACCACACACTTCAACGTGTAGGGCAGGCAGTATGTACGCATACAAATCTCTCGACCATATTGTACATGTATAATCGTGACATACCCTACCATACACTACCCTAATACCTGATTAGTTTATCAATTAATATTCTTCCTTTCCTACGTTCCTTCTAGAGCATGGATCTTGTCTACAATCCAAGCGGCATTTATTAAAGCTGGCCGTCGATAAGGAACTAGACACATCTCTCCAGGCCGTTGAGATGGATAGACGGCAGCATCTATTTTGGAGATAGGCTGGACTTGCCAATCTCGGTGAATCTGCTATGCGAGGACGTGGAACGAACCATAGGGTAAGCAAGCTTTGGATTTTTCGAAAGGCTTGACAAACAAATAGGCCTCATGATCAAGCTCGGAGGTGGAGCCCGAGCTTGAGGCGCTCAAGTGTTTGTGAAACGCCAAAAGGCTTTGGGAAGGCACGACCCACAATGGTCAAAGCACTCGGACCGTACTAAGATGTCGGAAATAGAGTAGACGAACGACTGACGCCCTTGATTGTCCAGCAAGGGTCCATAGAAAAGGCGTATTAGGGATGTAATATCTCCATTGACAAATTTCGGAAAGTGTATCGAACATTTATATTTACATAACAATGCCAGATGGCAGGAAGATTTGAGGAAGATCCTCGCGACTCAGAGACTGTTGTGAATCAAAGATCATCACGATGATATCGGAGCAGAATTTGCAGAGAACTTAATGAATGTGGGAAGAGAATGTGTCTCGTGCTGTGCTGGCATCCACGTGAAGTTTGGTTTCGCGAGACTGGGAGAATGCAAACGTTGTATTTGACAATCGAAGCCATCCACAAGGAGTTGATAAAGTTTGGGTATTGAATGATTGTAAAAAACAAACGACATGGCATTGGAAGACTTCCATAAATCTGCCGTAATGGCCAAAAGTTGTGTCAGTTTGGGAACGGGGAGGCTCTCGAATATTGAGAAAGTTGAGAGTGACTCGCTCTCATGGGCGCCGATAATGGCGAGAAGACAGCCAGCTTGCTAAAGGGTGAGTCAAATCCAAGAACTTATCCGATCAAGAGTGCCCAGCCAACTGCCACCTGGCCTATCGTTCCTGGCACAGCAAAGGGTGGGATAGAGCTTCCCATACCCGCAGGCCCGGGGTACATAGAGTTGACAGAGTCTCTTCGTCGACGTTCGACAAGTGACCCAGTGTCCTGAAAGCTTTTCCGGCATCTGCAAACGTATCCAGCTTCTAGAATACATGAAAGAAGTTCATTAGGAAACCGGTTGAGGGATGGTATTTTCGCAATAGGTGGCTCAGGCTCCGAAGGAGTGAAGCTTCGAGTCGAGCTACGGCAAGATCCAACACTGCGGCACACAGCCGAAATCCCAGAACTGAAATTCTTCCAAGTGCTGTACTCAACGGATGCTTATCAGAGTCGAATCAAACTTGTCGAGAAGGAATGGTTGACGGCAAATTCCGCTACTGGCTAGATTCCGACCGCTGCCACAACTTGCTGCAGGCCATGACTAAAACACAATTCGGGTTTTCAAGACACATCTCGCTGAAAGATAGCCCACAGACGCGCTAAGCAGACTCGGTGTCGAGTCCCTTCCTAACTGACAGACAGGCATCAGATAATGCACTCGTGTTCGTAAAGGCCTATATCTACAACACCTCTTCAAATGATCTTCAGCTACCAGCCTAGATAATATGAAGAGTTTTCTGGAATATGCCGGTAAATGTTCATTCAACCTTGGCGTTCATGAAGCTCATACTTATGATCCTCGTCTCCAACCAAAGTCTCCTGCTAGTCTCCTCATATCGCTAGGAGTTCGGGCGGCGGAAGTGCGGATTCCGTCACCCGTTTTGGTCGGCATCCGTGGAAATGCTAATCTATACTGGCACACATGGCAACGTTACATACTTATAAGGACATTCATTTTGACCTGCCGTGTGGCGTAGCGAGGACTTAGCGAAGGACTCGGAAGACTGGGTTCATCAAAATCCCTGTCGATATCTATATATCCGTCTAGCAAGGCGGTCTTTCTGCTATTTACGAAAATACAGGGTACCGAGGATCTTCAATTGAGTTCGACAAGTACTTATCTTCGAGTCATGGTCTCTACCACGTGCCCTTGCTGTCTTCTCATCGCTCAAATATCCTCTGGCACTGAGTTTCTGGAAGACTTGGGTGTCATAGACTGCTTGTCCTCCTAGGTCATTCTCTTGTGTGCCTACTATGTTCTTCCAGGGGTTTCGGTCCCTTTTGCTAGAGTTCTTAGGGTAGTCCGCGTGTTCGAGGCTGTGTAGCATGGTTGTCTATTCATATGACCCTTACGACCTTTACAAAAATGAAACTTTGAAGGGATATCCGTCCCATATACCTCTTATTACTCGCTTACTAGAAAGGGACTATGCTTCACTTCCCCCCTGTGGTCACCTCATAGAACTTGCAGCATGGCAACCCATATTGACATCAACTTTTTGAGATACAGTGCCGTTGCGCAACGTAAAGTGTTATGGCAACTCACGGCACGTCCTTCGTCGTCCCGATTCCCGAGTCATTATCCCAAGCCATGGAAGTCGGTTGTTATCTCCCGTTCGATCCTCCCCTTCCCTCGTTGCTTTATTGACGCTCAAACCCTTCTCAATTACAACTCTATTTCTTAAAATGATGATCAAACGCAAGTACACGTCCAAGTCCTCGCGTTTGGAGTCCTTATCGCTAGCACCTTCTCCGCTTTCCGCTTTCTGGAGCAGCAGATGCGATTCGAGACTGAGAATGTGCCTGCCCCGGCCTAGCCACGTGTCCTTGAGTATGAAGAAGACTGCCTCCAATGCTTCTTAATTTAATATCCATGTACTGTTATGTACCATCATGACGCCCGCGTAACTATCATGAGTTCACAAGAAAGTCCATTTTTAGATAAACCCATCTGGAAATTGATAGGGCCTCGATGGCGTTCTTGTAAATGTCTGTTTTGTGGGCACTTGAAAACGATTCAAACAGACTCGACGCCGTATTCTACTCCGTGCAGTCTGGAAGCCAGTTGTCAGGGGACGTGGCCGCAATTCATCTGTCCGAGCTAAATGCTGACCGGAACCCTTATTGACGGCAAATAGAGACAAACTTTGCGGAGAAGTTTTGAACAATTTGCCATCCCTTCTCAACCACCCTCTTTTCAATTGCCGTTCCCTTATATCCCTGGTCCTTGGGACTTTCGTTCTTTTTCACGCTCTTTCAATGGCACGACATGTCATGAAGGCCCTTACTCTTCTCTTTGCTGCTCTTTCAAGTGTCAATGCTTATTGGTTGATGGGGATTGGTCGGTGTTTTTTCTTCTTTTTTTTGCGGCGGCAAAATAGCTGACCCGTATCTCCAACGTAGAGGATTTCATCGCTACTGAACGCCTCGATCCTATCGTCAATCCTGGCAAAGTCTCTGGCCATGTACATTCTGGTACGATCATTCTCAAGATAGTAGCCGACAAATCACTGATCAAAACTCGCTTAGTCCTCGGTGGGAGCAATTTCAGGATGAACACCAACACTGCTGCTCTCCGACAGAGCGAATGTACGTCTATACCAATTCCGGAAGACAAATCAAACTATTGGTTCCCTGTGTGTATCCACATTCTACAATTACCTTACTTACTAAGTAGTTTCTTCTATTTAGCACCTTTATTTTCAGTATGTTCGGAGAGTATCAGGGTTATCTCAGTATCTTAACAGCCTCCTATAGATGGGCCAACGGCAGCTTTACGAGTATGGATGGCGGAGCAGTCATGTTGGTCACACTTCTTTCCACCCTTGCGATTTGCTAATCTTTTGCGTTTCAGATGCATGTATCGTTCACTACTCGTAGTCGACTTGTAATCTGAGAGTTCCTTAGATTACCTGTTCAGCGATACTTCTGGAACCACTACTGCATTCCCAGATGATGTACCCAATTTCGCTTCTTCATTTTCTGAGTCATGCTGATACTGCTTCAAACAGTTTCGTATGCTTACCGGTGAGACCGGTCAACTCTCAGTGATAAGATTTGGCCCTCATTCTGTGCAGGGGATCCTACCTTACGCACATATGACCCCAAGAGCTTTGCTCAACAGGCCGTCACATTCCTCTGCTTAGACTTCAATGGGGTCTCTACCCGCTGGAATTCTCTGCCTTCTGGCATCTGTCCTTCAGGTATCCGTGCTCAGATTGTATGTATTTATCTTATATGCATGTGTCATTCGAACTTGGTCTGACCTTGATTGACTACAGAACTTCCCGAGTTGCTGGGATGGCAAGGTTCGTTGATTGATCTTCCTCGTTCCCAGTGATGTTAATAAATTTTGATCAGAACGTCGATTCACCCGATCACAAATCCCATGTTGCGTTCCCTTCTGGCGGACCCGACTCTGGTACTTGCAGTGATCCCAACTTCCCCGTCACTCTTCCGCGTATCTTCCTCGAGGTCAAATCATCTACCTTACATAATTCTTATTCTCATCTTCATTTTAACAGGTTTACTGGAGTTCCAACAACTTCGACGATGTCCGCTCTCAGGCCATGAACTCGACACAGCCTTTCGTGTACATTTCCTTTGTCAATCTCAATACAAACGACTGACTGAAACTATGTTCAGGTACGCTTACGGAGATCCGACTGGGTATGGATACCATGCCGGTATGTTTCGTCTTTTGAGGCGTATGTCGACTTCTCACCAGCTGTGCAGATTTCCTCAACGGCTGGGACAAAGGTGTCCTCCAGAGGGCGGTGGACAATTGCCATTGCAATCCTTACGGTGACGTGAGCTATGATTTTTCCCTCTTTTTTTGTATGTTGAATATTCTTGTCAGCCCACCTGCTGTGTTAATCAGGGAATTTTCAATATGAACCATGGACAAACATGTCGCATTACGAAAGCCATTGAAGAACAAAGTATGCTCGAGCCATCACTATTGACCGTTTCACTCAAATCTGATGATGCTCGTAGCCACGGGAACCTTGAATAAACTTCCAGGCAACAATCCGGTTCAGAAGGAGGGCGTCCGTGCTACAATGTATACCGACCCGAATACGCCTGCTCTTCTTTATCCCATCTACGCGTATACTGGAGACAGCCCTGCTCAAGTCGGCACCGTCATCGTTCCTCCTGCATCAGGACCTGCTACCGCGTCGTCAGCACATGCCTCGTCGGCATCCTCCACGAAGAGTGCTTCGAGCACTGTGGTGTCTTCATCCTTGTCTTCGATTGCCGTGTCACCCAGCTCATCCGCAGGTGCGGTGCCTTCGTCGGTCATACCCGTGTTATCCAACCTAGTTGCGACTCCCACGGCATCCTCTGTGCTTTCAGTATCAGTTCCTTTTGCCTCCGTAGTCCCGCCTGCCTCAGCGCTACACTCTGCCATTCACATAGTTACAGCTCAACCAACACCTATTTCTTCTGATGACAGCGATGAGGAAGACTGCGAAGAAGAGGACCATGAAGAGACGGACGATAGTAATCACAGCACTATGTCCATGTCGACCAAACCAACCGTGACTGCCACAGCATCTTCTGATTCCACTTCGGTTCCAAGTGTTTCTGTGCTCTCGACTGCTTCGGTGTCGCACTCCGCCACCCATACGACTTCGGTTCCGATTCAAGCAAGTTCCATCTCTGACGAAGAGGATTGTGAGGAAGAGGATGACGATGAGACGAATGAGAGCAGTCCTAACGCTTTGTCCGCTCCTCCCTCGTCTGAATCGAGTCACCCTACTCCCACCACCACATTCGTCGGTGCTTCATCCACGCCAACTGGGAACTTCCTTCCCGTTTCCAACGTTCAGCCTGCTTGCGCGACCGGGAAGTTCAGACACAAGCGTCTGAAGGAGCAAAAGGCCCAACAGGAGAAACGCTCGTTCCACCATGCTCGTTCATTCCACGACCGATTCGTCCGAGCTCATCATGCCCGTGCGTTCTGAAGAACCCCGCGACACCCCCTTTCCTTCCTTCCATCGTCATTCTCTCTCGGCGCGGCAGCTGCTGGTTCAACCGTCTTCGTTTCAACGCACACTTTTTTTTTCTTTATTATCTCTTATCGTTTTCATCTCCAGTCTGGATCGGCGTGTCATATTGATTATGCGCATGCCTTCGTGCCTACGGCATATAGACCATCTTGTCATAAGTAGATTGCGGCCTTATTGCTACCAGGCGTAGTTGTGCACCAGCGGTGCATATCCTGTATTATGCTCTCATCAATAGTGTCTCTGTAGATAAGCAGTGTATAGGTCCTTCCTGTTCCATTTGAATTCTTCACCAACACTTGGATGACTTGGATGACTTGGATGACTTACTGAATTGATACTTCATTCTCGGATAATATGAAACATGTTTCCCCAATTCCGAGGGTACAGACTACAAGAAAATGTTATCTTACCCCTGATTATCAAGTCTAGTAGGATCCGAGGGACGATGCGTTTGATCCCGCGGGCTGGATGAGGGGAGAAGCGTAGAGCTCAGAAGGCCACGAGCGGATATCATATCGTCACTTTGCTCATCAAGCTCTTGCTTAGCATCGATCACGTCCAAAACGATGCTTTCCGGTAGCCATACTTCATAGCTTAGGTCGTGATGCATGGAGCACAATCGAAGTTTTTCAAACAGTAATCCGAGCTCCTATGTCACATACAAAATTAGAAGAATAAGGGGAGGGGTCTCTGGGTGAGATTCAACGAACTTGGGTAGTGTTAAAGACCCAATCTTGTCCGATAACATAGACGGTCACTTGCTGTCCTCCGTTGTTTAACCTGATCCCTCGAGGCTCGTATTTAAAATTGGTTTGGATAGAACAACACCTCGAGGCGCCTGTTGTACGAAGGTTTAGTTACGTGACTTTGAATCCGTTTGGAGCAAAGAATCTGGACAGGTTCAAGGTATAAAGATATGCAGCTAACTTTTAAGGCTCAGCAATATCGGGTACACTACATGGCCTGATATAGTACATAGCCTTTTGTTGGATGCATTTGCGAGTCGATACTATAAAAGTAAGGGTGTATCTGTTCGCGTTCATTCCAAGCACAGAAATATGGTGATCACGAGAATCCCTTCCATCAGCAGTGAAGGGCAAGCACTCTAATAGCGGCGAGTGCCAGGAGTTCTTCCAGTCGCGCCAATCGTGAACGTGATGGTGCCGTGGGGCCTGCGCCGCCTTGGGCAACAACATCCCAAATTGACAAGTCGTACCGCGAGAGGTTAATCGCGACGATCTTCACTTCTCCAGGCTGTGATTCAACGTTGGTGTACCCCTCTCAGGATAGAGGGGAGCTCACCCGATGTCGGCATATGGAAGTATAGTTGTGGGATTTCGCCGCCATATCGAAAGACAGTATTGGTAAAGACAGTATTGGTGACAGTGAAGGTGATGGTAGGTAGGTAGATTACCGGTACGGTCCACGCGTGAACAGCCGGGGTCCGTACTACATACATTTGGTCGCATCCAAGTATGCTATGGGGCACCTCCCCTTTCGAGTGCGGTGAGAACCCTAACAACTTATGTCCCGCCAATCCTTTGTTACTGTAATGAACACAATTGGATATGTGGATCTATCTCTTTGCTCTTTTGTGGTGCTCTGCTGTTGCATCAGTTTACATAGCGGTGACATGTTTTTGAGTTGACAGAGTCGTCGCACACTGCCCAGGTAGAGATACGACATGTAAATAATCATTGTCATTACTACTGCCATTGCTACAACTGTTACTCTAATAACAGTATTCTAATGTTATGGGGGGATTGTAAGGGGCAGCAGCATCAAAGATGGTGAAGACATTAAATATGAATTTACCCAAGGTCTTTGCACCTTTTTTTGATCTCAATATATGCCCCAGGAAATCATAAGGGTGCATGTTGCCCCACAATCTACTAGGGGGGGGAGGGATCCAACGGAGTAAGCGGGCCTATGGAACTGGTCAGATTTCAAATATATGTATCAGAAAGGCATATAGTTTCACATGACAAGAGACATACCAAAGAGGGACTGAAGATCGCTGGCCAACTGGTAACGCTTTCCCAGCAATTGCAAGCGCTTATCAAACCAGATTGAGTGTTGTCAGGTCCATGGCTGAAATCTTGAGCTTGCTATAAGCAAACGTAGTGTAACTCAGCCCGAAGGCCAAATTCGAAGCGTGGTGTGATGTTTTTCTGTGTATATCGCATCAGATCATGTCAGATGATATGGGAAAAGGAATATTGAAAACATACAGCATCGAAAGAGCCCCAAACTAAGATAAATGCTCAACATCAGGCCTCTGGACACAGAACGATATATTTACCCCTCAGTGTAAGGAATATCAATAATATCTGTAGGTGGTCCACTCGTCACGAGTTGGGCGGGATAGTCAGAACCTACTCGGAAATTGTATATTGAAGTCTTCCGGAGGCTTGAGTTTGAGATTCCAGTTATCGTAGAGGACATTCGTGAAATACATCTCAGAAAAATAAGAGAACCGTGACAACCTTCGCTGTATATTGAGGCCGTCTTAAACTACTCATTAAACAACGACGTGTTTGCACCACAATCCCACAGCAACACTGTTGTCATTGTTGTGATTCTCAGATTCTCAGAAATAGAAGAACATTTACAAGAGATCAATCCACATTTTGCTATGGACGATATAAAACAAGAACTAAAACCTATTGCATATCAGAGAATAAACTATGATTATCGTAAACCAACAGTCATAAGAACCATAGTGCATAAGGGGCAACACCACATAAACATATTTCAGTCAACAACTCTTAGTAAACGTTTGATCAGGGTCTAGTTCACAAAACCACGTATTGAAGGTGGCGCTGTACCATAATATGGATTCTGGGGTGATATCGATCGAGGATTTGGTCGAGTGAGGATCCAACCGACATTGGACTTCCTCCATCGATAATAGAAAATGGACGAATAGCGTCGGAGGCGTCTCTGTGCTCAAAAAATCTTTCGGGATCTCTATGGACAAATTTTTGGCTCCTAGCTGTATTCTTCGTAAAAATCTGGTGATTGAGCGAGGGGATTGAAGACATACACGAACACAGAGCGTCATAGGTTCCAGACTGGGTTGAATGTCTGCCTCATCCGATTCAACGATACGGAGGCGTCCCATCAGCTCAGCCATTTGTGATTCGTTTGGGTGGAAGAAGATGCGAGCTTCAGTAGCAGCAGTCATGTCAGCCAGAGCGAGCGTGATCTGGGGGTGGTTGAAAGAAAAGGGTTCTGGAACAGGTCGCTTTAAGAGCTGCATGGAATGACAGGACAATTACTCGACGCTTTTTTTGTAAGGCTTTGATAGCAAAAGAAGGACATTGTTCTGGTTGTTCCGTGGACCTCGAAGCAGTTTCGTGAATTGTCAGTCCAAATACTTGAATGATCTGATCGGTCAAAGTTAGAAGAGACATTGCCTCGATAGTGCACTGTGGTGTCGACAGCCCACGAATGCTCATTGTCTAGGGCCAGATAACAAGTTGTCCGCGCCGCGAATAATTATATTGTAAGAAGAACCCTAGGCCAAGGGTCTCAAGGCCAGGGTTAGCCAGAATTGAGACCCACTTTGATGAAAAAAACTTGCTGGGTGCTGTCTGAATCCGTGTGCCCGTGTGCTGTGAGCAAAATCAAATAAAAAAGGAGAATAAATACAATGAGAAGGTCTGTTAATGACCTCACCCATGCCCATTCCTCTTCATTAAACTTATCGCACTTCGAAATGTTAGGTAGGTAAAGACACGATTTAATAACTCTAAATCTTGACCTACTGTAGCGACATCCCTCCTTGAAAAACCATGGCCTGAGCCGCCAGCTTCGGCTTTGCGACAATCATGAGCCGGGCCAAAGCCCTCACTAGGCCGTCTCCTCAGATTCTGGCCTGTCCATGGCCGGGTCTGGTACATCGCTAAATGCATCGTGGTCATTGCCTTTATATTACAACGTAATATAAACTGATGGGCAAAAGTTCAACAAGGAACAGGAAACCTTGAGGCATGGGATAAGATATTTCAGCAACCCATGACCGTTCAAACGTTGCCGCCGGTCCGTATCCGGTCCGCCACGACAAATTTGACTGATCGGTCTTACGGAGGTCCGTGCACTTGCTGACTAATCGAGTCTATGGGTGCCGACGGTTCAGACGGCGTCGACCTCGACCTCAACCACCACCATCTCTATTTCTACCATGGCCACCATAGTAGAAAGGCCACTTTCTGTTCTGAGTGATACTCAGGTGCTGCCGAGGCAGCAGCCTCAGCAGAGGCGACCTCTCGTCGAAGTCGAGATCATCGATGTTGACCAACTAGACAACATACCGAGTACAAGTACCTTCTCGAGACCTATCGGACCTTCTAGGGAGGTCATTGTTATTGATAGTGACGATGAGAGTGTGCCCCAGGTTCAGGCGTCTGCGCGAACGTCCACAGGTTAGTCCTTTATTGTGGTCGACAATGCTCGTAGTGGTAACACAAGAGTATTTTATTCGTACAGCTCGCAGACGGGGACGTCTGATATCCCCACCTCCGCCAGCTCCTGAACCTATCCAACAACCACCTGTACCACCTGTACCTCACCGATTTGCAGTCCTGACAGGCTTCCCCGTAAATCCGCGCGCCCCAGACGCGGGTACACCCCCTGTAATTCGCCCAATAGAACGGAATTTTGATTTGGGAGGTAACACACGGCCTCTATCTACAACCGCCGTACCTGCACACCCCAACCGACACCGACGTCCACCAATTGTCGCGCCCCGAGTTGAGCCCGAACCTCATCATATCCCGGCTCTAGGTCTAGGGGGCGCAATCATCGCTCTGAACGACCAAGGTTCCCGTCTCAATAACATTCGCGATAGGAATCGACGGTACCTACATAATCATATCGCCAATAACGAGGAACAGCATGGGCTCATAGATCGTGGTTTGAATGTGTTACGACGGTTCTACACTACTTTTGCACGCATCAGCCCTGCAAACGGTGAAGAAGACGACGAGTTCTTCCCCTTTGCACCCCTCAACGCTGCCGCTGCCGCTGCTGCTCAGCCTCATCGTGACCTTTTTCGGGATGTGCTACTTCCTCGCAAGCGTCCGGAAGAGGACAAGTACAAGGTCGAATACACGCATCCTAATCCGCCGGAGCCGGGGTACACGTTCAACTTTGCCCCGCCGGAGGCGACTCCTCCGAAGCCTGCTCCTATTGTCATTGACCTCGTAGGATCGGATTCGGAAGATGAGTCTACCGCGGGCCCGAGCAAACCCTCGGTATCACCTATTGTGTCTGTGCGTGAACTACTCGTTTGTGCGAGGTGTTTGGACCCTCTCGTCCTTGGTGGTGGCCTCGTCAGTGATGAAGGACGACGAAGGAAGGTATGGGCTTTGAGATGTGGACATATGATCGATGGGAAGTGTTTGGATATCGTCGGTGTTCCTGAGCAGGAGAATGAGCAAAGTTTTAGTGGCAAGGGAAAAGGAAAGTCGAAGGGAGACAATAATGTTTTCGCATCAACAGAAAATACTGTACGCTCACGATTGCGATCTCGTGTCCCTCCACCACCTGTGCCTACCATGCTCCCTCCCACTACCACCGACACGACGCCACCGACAGTCCTTGGGAAACGCAAACGAAACACCAAACCACGTATCGAAGCGACACACGAGTGGAAATGTCCAGTGGAGAGTTGTGGGCGGATACACGCGAGCGTGAGGATTGACAGGGTGTGGGTTCCGGAGCCTGATAAGGGACCGACCGGGGGCAAAGGGAAGGGGAAGAGGGTGCCGATGCCTGCTGGTTCGGAGGGAGTGGTTCCTGGGAGGGGCGCGATTGCTGTGTTCGTGTAGGGTGCCAGTGGGTGGATTCTTTCTGAGTTGTTAGATGTACATGTGTGCCGGTGATGGATTTTTTTTGTTGGACCTTGGTATTTTCTTGGTTCCTGCGGCACACTGCACTATCCTATCGTATTTTGGTATGGTTGATACCTTATACAGAATCTACAGACTACCATCACGGCTTACGTTACAGGGGACCACTACGTGCATCCGATGGCGGGTCCCGAACCGACATGAACATCGACTTATTCAAAGCTTCTCCTTCGTCCACGAAGTTCACTATATACTTATCGTGGCAGGTTGAATGGTAGGCTCGTTACCAGCTGGCTTCGCATTGGCTAGCTACTAGTAAGTAAGTAACACGAGCATATGCCGAATTTCTTGCTGAGAATTCTTGTGGACGTACAGTTCAACTCAGATGCTACCACAGTGCAGTGGTACTGTTGTTGTGGTCCGACCCACTAGGAGCCAAAAATTTGTCCATAGAGATCCCGAAAGATTTTTTGAGCACAGAGACGCCTCCGACGCTATTCGTCCATTTTCTATTATCGATGGAGGAAGTCCAATGTCGGTTGGATCCTCACTCGACCAAATCCTCGATCGATATCACCCCAGAATCCATATTATGGTACAGCGTCACCCTCAATACGTGGTTTTGTGAACTAGACCCTGATCAAACGTTTACTAAGAGTTGTTGACTGGAATATGTTTATGTGGTGTTGCCCCTTATGCACTATGGTTCTTCTGACTCTTGGTTTACGATCCTAATCATAGTTTATTTTCTGATATGCAATAGGTTTTAGTTCTTGTTTTATATCAGCCATTAAGCAAAATGTGGATTGATCTCTTGTTAATGTTCTTCTATTTCTAAGAATCACAACAATGACATCAGTGTTGCTGTGGGATTGTGGCGCAAACACGTCGTTGTTTAATGAGTAGTTTAAGACGGTCTCAATATAAAAAACGAAGGTTGTTCTTTTATTTTTGTGAGATATGTTCGGTTAGATGCTCCATGGTCGCCTCTAACAGGCTCATGCCGGTGCTTTTCCTCCTTGCTCCCTTTGAGTGCAGCCTCCGAGGTTGGTCAGCCTCGCAACATCCTCTGCATCGTCAACCTCGACTGAGTCGTCTCTCGCGTCTGCTTCGACAACTTTTCCCCTGAGCATATCTCCCGAGCTCTTTAATTTCTGCCACTTCCATCTTTTCAGTTCCTGTTCCTTCAGACCCTTCTGTCTCGTTTCACAGATCCTCAACATCAGTCATAAGTGCTTCGGTTTTGGTGACGATCTCTACTGCAGCTGTTTCAACTACAAAAGGAACAACATCATCCTTTCCTTCAACCTTATCTTCTATAAGCACTGACATTCCCTACTCCCTCGCAGAACTCTGTTCCTGGTGTATTTCCAGCGACTGATACTGACAGTCCACCGCCAGTGCATATAACACCATGCAGTCCACTTCAATGACACTGAACACGTTGCTTCAGGTCAATCCTTCTTTGATTCCGAACTTCGCTCCGGCTTGGTCCGTGGCTTATGCCAAGGCTAAAGACAGAGTGCGTTCTGCACATCAATATCTTACTGTCGTGCCGCGCACATCATAATTCTCGTGAATAATGATCGTTTTCAATGTCCAGGGTTTCTGTCATTTGATTTGCCACATGCGGGAGGTTGTGCCAGTGGAATGGCCAGAGAAGTCCTCACAAACGTTCAAGTTCTCTGGCCTGCATATATCGTTGCTATCTTGTCGGATAGAAGATCACTTGGTCCTTGAGCATTCCTCAGCAATTTCTCTCGATAAGAAGATCAGCGTGACAACGGGATTGGATGAATGGTCGCTGCGTCGTATGTTATTTTGTGTTTATTTTCAGGGCTTGACACCAAATCTGATTCTTCGAGTTGATCAGGGAAATATTCCTTCCATCGACCCCATTACGGGACACGGTTGGCCCTGATCTCTGTCTTGATGTACTGTTTGTCTCTTGAAGCTTGTATGATTGCGATTGAACGTGGTCTTACCTGGCAACAAGCCTACCATCTCGCCAACCAACCATTTGTGACTCTTCCACGAGCACAACGTCAATTTCCCTATTGAGAATGCTTCATACCGTTACTAACTTTGCAATCGCACTCGTGCAGCTATCATGATATCGGCTTTGTCATGATATCGGCTTGGCAATACTGTCTTTTAAGGTAGACTCAATCTGCTGTGATCTGGCTCGGTGTCATTAGGATGAATCAGTGAACCCCTGGTGATGTGCACCGCCAGTGGCCCCAGCTTGTGGCCCGCCGCACTTGCCGATGAGAAATATCTTCTCCAAAACGATTCTAGGGGTGAATAATAATAGCAGTGACACAGATCGCTATAAACTATGCCCTATAAGGGATAGAACGGGAATACCCAGGTCATAGAGCGTTTTGCACCTTCTCTTCTCTCATATGACATCCACAGATTTCAAACACCTGCTCCTCCTTGAGAACATCGATGAAGGCAAAATCAATATTGTCGAGCTGACAATATTATCCCTTTTATGCGGTAGGAGACTACCAGGGACTCTGACTATCCCTGTCGTTTTGTTGACGATCTGTTTTCCCAGGGATTTCAGTACCATTGTTCCTTCGTGCGATTAGGAAACTTTGGTAGGGGGAGTTCGTCATCAAGTGAATCTATCATCTCGTTCATTTCTCACAGCCGGCGCGGGCTCAATATGCGCTCAAGTCAAGTTATACTCTGTGTCTGCATCACAAATATGTTCTTGCTTGTCCTTATCTTTGGAGTCACCCTTACGATAACTCTACATACATTGGGTCATCCGACTGTTGACCGTACATATTTGGTATTGGCGATGATTCAGCTGTTGACAATGCAACTAGTGGTACGTGCTTTTTACTACTCGGAACTCATGAATTGGAACACGTCCGTAGCCTTTAATCAGCGATGCGATTGTCATTTGGAGAGCCGTAGCCTTGTACACTGAGAAGAGATGGTTGCTTATTGTCCCTTGTGGTTTCTTCCTTGGCACGATAGGTAATCCCTACTATCACCTACCCTATTCTCCAATTTATCAACATTTTGGATACTAGGAATCTCGATATGGAACTTTGTGAATATTGTTCAGGCCATGCCAGTAGACTTGCATAGCCCATCGGAAGTTGGAGAAGACACAGCACTCGATCCCGTTTCTCTATTATATTTCCTTCCATGCTCTACGGTGACAAATGCTGGGGCTACTTTTTGTATATGGTTCAAGCTATGGTGCGTCCAAACATGACCGTAATTTTAGGGCCATAACTCTAATAGTGAACAGGTCGTATCGTAGACAAGTAAAGGGGTTTGGTCTACAAATGAAAAAATCGTCGGCCGACCGGATTTTGGTGTTACTTGTGGAATCTGGTGTGCTCTATTGTGGACTTCAGGTCAGACTTGATGGAGTAACCTGTATACATCACATCTCACCATTAGCAGCTTGTGAACGTACTGGTCACATACTTCGCAAGTGGCTTTAGCATAGCTTCATCGATCGTCTTTCCTGTCTATTTTGTCTTCACGGTGAGTTATGGATTATCTTGAGGAACCAGACTAACTTTTTTAATAAGGCAATGTACCCATCAATTGTTGTACTACTTATCAACGAAAAGCGCTCTGTCGTCGAGATATTCATTACCTCCATGGCTCAGCAAACCTCCGGATTGGATACTGACCCTCATGAAAGACGCCCTGCAACCTTCGGTCACCTTTCCTTCGCGTCTTTTGGTTCGCAAGAAACCGCGGGTAGTGAATCATCGCACCACCCTGATGTTGACTCGGAAACGTTGACCAGTGACCCTCTTCTTCCTCGTCATCGTGACATGCCCTCTGAGATCTAATAGTGGGGGCACTGGTGACAGTTCCGTATGTTCTGCACACAACTTTGTTAGCACAACCACTCGTACCCGTTCCGATAGAATATGTTCTTCCCTCGATCACCTCAAGTACCGCGTTAAACTTGAATCTACTCGGTTCTTCAGACAAACAAGTTGCCTTTGCTTCCGTACATCTCTTCTGTACCTTCGACATCTGAATAGGAACGAGTCTCTGGTCCACTTCAGAGAGTCAAAACTCTACGAAAGCTGAGCACTCAAGGTTAAGCCTGAGCTGACCTCGAGACCTTAGGCCGGAGCTTCGAGTTTCATTTTCAAAAGTACACCGACTTGGATCTGATCGAGGCATCTCAGTTTGTCATGAGCGACAAGTGCAGATGTTCACTGGTCAATTTCAACAGTAGGACGCAATTACAGCTGTAGGTGCTGCGGAACAGGATCCAACCTAATGCTACTTGTATCACCCTGTTAGATCTGAAAGATTCTTTGGGCTCAAACACTGATGTTACTGGCTAAATAGCCTACTATCACTATGCACACCTTTCCAGCGGCCCGCCCAACTTGCCGATGAGAAGCAAGCTTTTTGGGGTGATAAATATATAAGTGATAATATATAAGTGATAGCTGGAATGCCCAAGCCGACTTCTCTCCCCTCTGGTATGGATGACGATAAAATTGATGTCGTCGAGCTAACAATATTTTCCCTTCTATGCGGTACGGAATTCTCAATACCTACTCTCCTATCGTTACATCAATTTTGG
>JABAKA010000071.1:0-35200 GCA_018857285.1 Termitomyces sp. Mi166#008
GGATGCTCTGCCAAGATATCCTTATGGGCCAAAAGAGTAGAGTAAGAAACTTCACCAATGACATCGTACACCCGTTTTGAACACCCCCTGATGAGTATCTCGTAACGCGGGTGAGTTTGAGGAGCCTACAACGTCTGCTCATGTAAACGAGAGTTCACATTGACTTGGGCAGGCGACAAATTTGCCTGTTTGTGTGCTTTTTTCTTCGTTACTTACATAACACTTTGATGATCGCTGACTAGAAAGGTACTCCGGCGCTAAGGTGGTTCACTCACGTCCCAGGGCACATGGTTGTGGCTACTGTGTTAATCAGGAACAGAATGTTCTTAAAGTACTGGTGGCCTAGTCAATATACATAATACTCTTTGACATATATACATAGTATTTTTGCCTAGTGCCTATATTTGCCTAGTGCCTGTGGCCTAGTCAACATACATATTTAGTGACGAATACGCTTTAACATATACATAGTATCTTATTACCATTTGAAACAACCTTTATTCTATTCCTCTCGAGTCTCTAATTGTTCCTTTGTAACCTTCACTTCCATCAATTGGATTTCCTTGTGCATGTTAATTAGTTCAGAAACTTTTCGATTACAGCTTGCTGCTCACCGTAAGCTGATTTACTTGATTTTTGGGCCTAAAGAGGGGAAGTCCTGCTTCGTTTATTGTGGCATGATTACTAGTGTTGGCGGCCGCAGGGGTGTGATTGGCGTAGCCTCCGTTATCGTGCAGGAGTACGCTTCCATGAGGCAGCGTGACATTGACAAAACCCTCCGGACGCTGGAAGTAAAACCGAGCGTTGAGCCTGACCTATGTCAGCTTGGGATTTGACATTATATTGTTCAAATGGTCTACATTGCCATGAAGGAGTTGACGTAGATTCCAGAGAGAACCATTCTCAAGGCAAAGAATAGGAAGTTGGTCGGTATGATAAGATACTGTGCCAGAGAATATATCATGAGTAATCCACAGTGCTTTCACCTAGTGGACCTACGACCAAAAGGGAAGTAAAGGAAACAACACTGAATATATCTCTCAGTGATAATCACTCAATGAGCTTTTGAAGGACGTACGTTGCGATAAAGCCAGTATTTAGTGCATACGCAGACAAAACTACCCCATTTGTCTCTGCCCTGTTCGACGATTAATATCAAGACACAATCATTCATCTTGTGATATTTTACCAATCCAACTTCTTGCCTGCTTTGGCCAGGGCATAGATCAGCGCAAGAGAAAGGAGGAGATCGATAAGCGACGAAATAATGAAAGCCAGACTCATAGCCCACTTGAGAACGACGAAATCAGTCATTGAAGAATCTGGAAGCTATGGAAAATCCAGACATGGAAGGACGCTCCTAACAAGTCTGTGATATGTTGGAGGGGTGCACTGTTCCAGAGTAAGACGTTTCACAAAATGGTTGATAGGAGTGCTTACATCTTCGAGGGGATATCTATCATTAGATGTCATCATATTAATTACCATTATGTATCTCCAAGTGAGACTGAACACACATATATTCAATGCTATACAGCGACGTTGTCAGCGCCTCCCCTTTTAGTTTCAGCTCAATACATACCAAGGTCGAGGAGAATCATGGGCGCCTGAAAATTAACACTTTAAAAAACAAAATTAAATTAACCTTATCAAGGAATGAAATCACCAATGGTGCAAACACTGCATTGCGGTATCGGTTGTTTTTCAATACTAGAATAAATGAAAGATCAGTTGTGGTTAGTAATTTTCAAGCAAGAGAAAGCACTATACGTTGCCAAAGGCGCAATGAATACAATCTGGACAGGGAAACTTAAGCATGAAAAGCGGGAAAATTGGGAGCTTTCTAATGTGACACTTACATTTCCGTGAGATTGGTAAGGAGAAGCTGGACGGAGTAGTTAAAACAAACTCTTAGAGGAAGCTTTTCTAAAGAGTCACATCTAGAGTACAGTTTGCCTTGGAACAAATATTCATTTAGTTCACTATAGAAAATGAGGCGGACGAACAGTGAAACTCCAAACGACATTGATTGCGTTGATCGAGACTCCAGCATTAGTGACGAGATAAAAATAAGTTGTGTACGAGGTTATCGCAGTTTGGAGTACGAGGAAGGACCTAGAATGTCGAGATATAAGCGTCCAAACAGAACCTCCGAAGAAATGGACAACCATAGAATAAGAACCTAGCCATGTCAAGAAATTTTGTTATTCAACAAGAAACAGTGAAAGACGCATGTGTCTGTCCTACAGTAAATTTGTTCATATATGGGATTTGCTTGTTCGTCTTCATGAATAGCGATGTCTGGACAGTAGCAATTCCCAGCAACCTGACCAAGTTAGCTGACATCAAAAAGATAGGTGGGACTTACAGGGTCAAGAAAAGGGTCCCAATGAGTGTCATCCCCAGAGCAGAGTCCGATGAGGCCATCGTGAGAGGAGAGTTGGAGGTTAAAAACGAACTGAGCTGAGATCATTGGATCCTTGTTTTAATACAAGCCAGGCGGCTTATTATAGAATGACGTATGGATAATCAGACTTAGGCATTCTTCCAAGTCGGGGGTATATATGGCAGAGATATGAATCACTTAGCCACAATAAAGTGCACGATTAGCCCCTTTGTATCGAGAAGCCGGTCTAGAGCTGTCAGATGACTATTGTAAGGTAACACAGCTGTTCTCCGACAAGTGAGGCTCATCTGCGACGAAAGGGGAATCTCTGCATTGCAACTCGACAGCGGAAGTCTCTGAGTAACTGAGGGATGATACATCATCAAGACACGTTTCAAGTCAAGATGGCATAACCTGCTTCCCATTACTAAGTAGTCACCGAAATATTACCAGTATTCCCAGAATAGATTGATGTAGTCTGAACGACTTGGGATGCTAACGGAGGGTGAAGGCAAAGCATCGGTCACCTTGAGGTCATCCTGGGAAAGTACCCTCAGAGACAGACTTCAGGCTTCAAGAACCTTAGTATTATACAGGGTGCCAATAAGTATGCGTTGATTGTCCAGGAGGTCGAATTGTCAATGTCGAAAGTTGTTTCTTCGATGGGCTCTGGTGTCTTCCATTCAACGCTTGTTTACAATTACCAACAGCCACAACCACACTAACCCCATCCGACCCTCCGTCCATCCCCACGGAGCCGCCGAGGCCTCTCAATAGGTGGTTGACGTCGTCCATCTACGTCGACGCTACTCCGACCGACAGTGTGCGCGCGCATACATACTACCATCACCACATCACCATCTCACATCCTCATCAAAAGGTCCGTGCTCCTCACATCCACCCTCAGGATACTCGTCGCCTTCATCCACACACTGTCGCTCGCGTATCCAGCGCGTCTGCCGCCTTAGCATCCATTTTACTTCCAACATCGATCTTCCAGCTGTCAACTGGCACCGGCGTTCCTGTACTTTCATCTCGGAAAAGGCCATGTGTTCCTTCGCCATTGCGCACGATGCCTGCCAGATGGTTAAATGCATGTATTGGCCAATGGGTAGGGAGCGGGCTACTGGTTAGACTACTTTTCTATTCCTATCTAGCTTCGTTCAGTTTCAACGTGCTAACGCGCGTATCGGTTCGTGTTTCTCCTTTCTCAGTTGCTTCTCCGTGTTCTGTTCCACGGTTAGGCCTTGCTAGGTTCCTTCTGTGAGCCTTTCTGTCGTTCACTCTTAGAGTGTTTGGTATATCATTTATTCTCTCTATCCTACTCTACACGAGGCCGTCGTGGCTCTGTTGAGATGACCAGACCCTGACCTGTGAGGAGCCCATCAGCTCTTTCACAACGGCATGGGCCATCAACGTTTGGGCCCTGCGATCCAAATCATACAGTGTGCCAGTACATCTTTTTTAAATTGGTGACAACATGTTCTGTTAGATTGAAGGAGCAGAAAAAAGCATAGTCCTATAACTCTGTCTTGAGTCTAATCAAGTACATATCGTTTGCAGCTTGTTTGTGTGCTTTTTCCCTTGATACTTACATCCTTGATGCAGATGATCGCTGACTGGAAAGAAAACTCCCAGGCAGGCACTCGATGGCGTTCGACGTCCCTGTCTATCAGGGACAGATTCGATATTTCAGGGTCGTTGTGGTCTTCCAAAATTTCAATGTCACAAACTCTTCCTTGAGCTCGTCTAGGTGGCGAAATCGAGTTCTTGTGCGTCGTGAAATGGTGCATACCGTTCCTGCGAACCTCTTCGGATCTCTCGATTCCCAATCTGACATGGCGATATCCCTGGTGCCTGGGCGTCGACACATGTCCAACAGAACAGGTCTTGTGCGCATTACGTACTCTCAAATCCATCAATCCCTCAAAAGGCTGTTCATAGAGAGCTGAGCATACGACAATGGCCCAACCTGCCATCCCCCCCGATACGAAGACTCCTCCACCGCCAATGTCTGCCGTCCCAATACCTACCTCGTTACCCCCCTCCTATCCTTCGACGTTCCCTCCTTATCTCCAACCTCAAGGGTCAGGCTTCCAACAGCCTCCTGCTGGACAACCTTCGCAACACCCGCCTTACGGTGGTCTTCCTCTGCAACAGCTTCCTCATGGAGCCCAGTCACCTCTCGGAACATTGTCTCCCCAAATCACTGGACAACCGCCTTACGGTAGTCTTCCTCTGCAACAGATCCCTGGAACCCAATCACCTCTCGGAACATTGTCCCCCCAAATCACTGGTCATGTATCGCCTGGACAACAGGTGCCTATGGGCACTCTTCCTCAACAGCCATTCGGTGCTAATCCAGCCCAACAAATGCCGGGCATGAACCTCCCGATGATGCAAGCCCAGCTTGGTGCACAATACCAAGCATCGCGTTTGTGCTCCTTTCGCATGTCGAACCTGTATTGACAGCTCGTCTCAGAATACGCCCAGTGTGCGATGGGTAACCATGCGCGACAAACAAAGTATGGTGTTCTCGGTATCATTGGTGCCATTGTGAGTACATGTACAACTGTCACCCTGCGCCTCTGTCATCGACTGATCCCGTTCAGGTCTTCTTTCCGATCGGGCTTCTTTGCTTGTTGTATGTTTTCCCTAATCCTTGAAACTTTTGTGATATCCTGATGAAATTTTTAGCGCTGATAAGCAAGATGTTTGCCTGAGATGTGGGCAGAAATTCTGAAGGAATTTTTAAGTGTTACACTGCAAGTCGTTTTTTCATGTTTTAACTTCTGTCAATAATAGCTTCTTTGTTCGCAGATGGTACATGACACGTAAGTTATATATGGGAACGGTCTAGGACTTCATATTGGGGCTCTTTCACGATTGTCGCTCATTTGAGATACATTAATCCGTGTTAATGACATTTGCCCACAAATGGGTACGCTATCATCACACGTCGCCAGAAGTAAGCGCCGGCGTGTCACGGAAGCCCATCAACATCTCAGCAACTACATACTTTACTCCAAGGTCTCCAATTTGGCCCACATCAAGATTGTGCGCACAGCCCAACTTGACGTGGAATTTGCTGTGCGCCGTTGCCGTGGTTCGCGGAAACACAGCCACTTGGGATATCACATCAATATATCTCCTGAGTGACCGGTACTTTCTCGTCCTTTCTCCTTAAGCTTTGAAGCTCGCACACACCTCTTAACGTTCTTTCTCATTTCACGAAGGTGTACTTGACACGATGATGATCGATACCAAAGCTCAGGAAGTGCAACCCCCAATGGTCTCCGTCCCGCCTCCAGAATACTCAATCGTCCAACCGTCGCAACCAGCACCCCGAGCACAATTACAACCTCCAACTCAGCCCCAGTGGCAACCACCCGCTCAGCCCCAAACAAGCTTAGCTGCTGTTGCTCAACTCGGCGAGCAATACCGGGCTGTTCGTATGTGTTCTCACTTTTAAAATACGAGTCTCTACAATCTCATACGTACGACAGAATATGCAAAATGCGCCCAGGGTAATCATGCTCTAGAGACGAAATTTGGTGCGTGTGGGATAATCACGGCAGTGGTGAGTATCGGGATCGTGACCTAATAGACATCTCTTTGACTGTTTCTTTTCCGACGTATCCCTTAGGTTTTGTTTCCCATCGGCTTAATTTGCTTATTGTAAGTGGGTGCGGACCTGCCTCTTGTCGGCCCCTTACTGAGATGAAACTTTGCACAACTCAGGATGGATAAAGAAGAAGTCTGCACAAGATGTGGCAACAAATTCTGATCTTTGCATCACTTGGTTACCTTTCTCTCATGGATACCCATTAGTATATTTGACTTAATCATCTTCGTGATTCACACCGGTCGTATTTTACGGGTATCTCAAGACAATGTATAGATAGTACATATAATGCACCGAGAACTGGTTTTCTTTCAGATTTTTGGTTATCCCTGCGTACTCACTGACCTTCGAGGTCTTAAGCTTTCTATGGTATCATTTCCGATTCTTGAAATTCCTTACAAGCAATGTTTGGCAGCCAACATCAAGGATCCCTACTGAAATGGTTCGTATAAATCAGGATGAAATGTTCACTATTATGATTTCTCCCGGATTATCAATGACTCCGGGCCGCCTTCGTGAAAGTTGAGAACAGGGACTTTCTTCGAGACTCGCAGATGATATTCATGATTCCCAAAGCAGGCCAAGCAGTGCCGATTTGCAAAGAGGAATGTCGCCCGACCGAAACGGATGTGTAAGAATCAAGTTGGAAGTGTGATTAGGTGGCCGTGGGTGCGTGCAATTGAAAAAGCCCAACAAGACCGTGGCTTCGACGAAGCCGTACATGAAGGCAAAACTACTAGATACCGTCATTGTCAACGTTCAATTTGGTTTTTTTCGGTACAAAAACAGGGACCTTCAACCAGCTTGTGGCATCTTGAGGATATGTAACTATCCTTCTTTGTCAAGACTGCGAGGCCATGTCCGACACAAGTACCATCATCATGGCCCCAGCTCTTCTATCAAGCCTATCTTCTTCCACAGAAAAAGTGATACAGCGATCTTTTATAACACGTCGAGTTTCACATAAATGAACTTCATTCTTCCAGACGGTCCCGGCGAGCGAATTAGCTCCAGACTTATTGTGAGACTTGCGCCACAAAACAAAGTATTACATGAAGGAAACAAGAGATTTGTTTCAACAACAGAAGTGTATACACCACTCCATGCTTGGAAGATCAATTTGTAAAGGTACTGTGTACAAGTTTGGCCAGGCAGCAATGGATCTCGGAACTCGTCGTGCTCATCTGAAGAAGACATCCACCAGCATCATGCCAAGATACTGCTCCGACAGCACCCACGGCCGCCTATATCTTCACAGCTTGAAGTTGAATAGGTTCGAACTGTGCCTGCGGTCTTGAGCGGAGTACCACTTGTAAGTGTAGATACGTTGTTCAATCTTGGATGCTCTGGTTTTGACCCAAGTATGGGAATATTTCTGACCCGTCTATAATGGTCCCATAAGCACACCGCCAACACATGCGCCAATCAGGTCAAAAAGAACGGTCATCGGTCACATGTAGGCGACGCGGTATATATCTGGGCTTGCAGAATTGCATCGTTAGTATGGCAAGGCAAATCACACTACATCAGAAAGGCAGAATAGTATACGCGGTGAATATTGCGTTATTCACCGAAAAACCTTCGCAGATGAGGACACTGGTAAGATTGCCAACAAAGAGGACCATGCTCGCAGTATTTGCAACTGCAAATTCTGATATAAGCAATGACACGGGATTAAGCTACAATACGATAATATAAGACCGCTATTCAGACAAACCGTCAAAGCACGTACCTCGGTCACTTTGGTAAAATACACAAGCAGTTAGCAAGAGGTAGAAGTAGAAAAACAGTCTGTCTCCATGAGAGTTTCCTTTATTGCTGACCCAGAAAATGGGGGCGGTCGTGAGATTCGTATGGAGCCAAGATATGGGAGGCGAAGAGGAATGTAAATGAGGAATATGACGAAAGTAATGGAGATTATAGATAAAGATGACCTGTTATCATGGTAAATGCAATGAAAAAGGTCAGTAGTGTCCACCTCCGCTCTCTCCTCGATAAGGCGGATACTGTCCAGGGTCAGCAAGAAGTGAATTGTAGGATAATGAGGAACTCGATACAACTTGTTTCACAATATGTTTGCCAATGTCGATCGAAGTTGAACAGTGCTTCACTCCTCTCGCCAGACGGATAGGGCACCGGAAAATGCAGGGAGAAAGAGGAAAGGCAGGGCAATCGTCGTCACAGCACACATCAATTTAGAAAAGCTCACGACGCAAGGTAAGCGGCGCTTACAGTGGGGACGTTTACAGTAAGTAGTGCTTGTAACGCCGTGATTTCCATTCGATGTTTGTCCGGATGCGTTTCATTTGATGTGAAGGGTGTGCTAGGGTGCGCTGCGCGAACGACAGTTGAGTGATGGTGGGCAGATATGAACATCCGCACCTGACAACCTGAAGACGCATTGTATAGCTAGGCGCCTTTGTCAAAAGAAAGTTATGTAAGAGATGAACAGACTTGCATGTATGGAGGCAATGAGGAAGATGCGGTCATCAGTAACGTATCTAGTCTGAGCGCTGAGCGCTTAACAGACTAGCCAGCAATGACGGATAGTAACCGTCCACCGGCAGGGGTGTCGGCGCCTAAGTTATACAGTCTTTAAAGAGCGCAACATATTAAGAACTTGGAATGAAGTGCTGTGTTGAAAACGGTAGCGGCTGGTCCAGAATAATAGCATGCATTTGTACAACGCCTGAAACACTGTAAAGAAACTGGCTGGACCACACTTCCCTGCTCTGTCCCTCTGGTTGCCTGCGTAAGAATTGTTCAATCATTACGTTGTAACGACGGACTTGAATATAGATTATTTATGTCAATGCAACTGTGAGAGCAGTTTTCGTTTTGCCTCTTCCACTGTAGTTGACTGCAGTAGTACATATGGTAGGAGCTCAGGAAGAGAATCAAGCCTGGGCCACCGTGACAGTTCTTCTGATGAATCACTTCGCATCATTTGGAAGCTATTTACAACATGGACAGAACCGTAGAAAAGCCAAGACCCAACCAAGCGTTACATATAAGTGGTACTTATTCAGCCCCCGTCACATGTGTTTGGAAAAAGGCTCACCTGGTTGAGATTGCGTCCGCTAATTCGTCCCTCGCAGCCACCGCAGTCGACCCAAACAATCGACAAAACCCCTGTAACGTCGTTTCTACACGATGCGGTCCCCCACACAGCCCCCTTCAATGAGGCAGAGGCCGTCGCGTTCAGTGACGATGGAGCAAAGATATTGGGATAGTATCATGCCTCCGATTGACAAAAATATGCCACCACGAGTACCTGCACCCAGTCATCGACACGCTGCCCCTTCTGGTGAGTAGAAAATAACTTTCGTGTGAGCTAAAGGCCGATTATTTGATTATCATACAGGTCCCTGGCCCTTTCTCGATCTTAATGACCCAGTAAAGTCCCATCGTCGTTTCAGCAAACCCCCTTTTTACACTCACTTGATACAGATAGATTCTGAACAGCTCGTCGATCATAGACCAGCGCTTCCCACACAACTGTGTGAACACAGAGACCCAGCGAACTGCCGTGGTTGTTGGTCTGACTATCCACAATCCCATTTTCCAAATTGGACGCGAGAACAGCAGATACGCAGCAGAATTTCGAGGATCATTGAGAAGAAGAAACATGAAACCTGCACAATCCATTACGTCGATGTTGACGAGAAGGGAAGATTTGCTATGTCGAAGAGTGTGGAAGTCTTTCCTAGAAGTGTGGATGCCCATTGGGAGTTCATGATGAAACCTGTGAGAGCCCTCAATTGTCATTGCACGACTGAACGCATTCATCCGCATCCAGCGACCCGAAGGCACTCGACTTAGGGCCATGTTCTTAGAGAACCTCTCGGGACCTGTGCTACAAATGCTTGGCACGAAGTTGGTTCTATTTACTTTCGCTCTCAACGTCATTCACCATCCTGGTCAGATATAATATTGAACCCTTCTATTTCTCCTCTTCGGTCGGATGGATACCTTCAAGATACCAAGAGGAAGTCAAATTAGGCGATAGTGATCGTAGGTGTTACCGTCTTTCTCACCGCTATGTACCTCAGCCCTTTCTAGATATTACAATCTCCCTCACTTTTATACGCACCATGCAACACCCGGTCGCTGTCTCTCCCACTCCAAGTTTCACCGCAAGTACTGTGAGCTACCTACCGGTACTGCACAACACAGATCAAGTCATTGACACCCAAGCGCCTTTGTTCATACGGTCAAGTCAGTTGTCTAACGTGCAAAAAATAGTAAAAACTCAGTCAACCATCAGGTGACCATGTTCTCCTCCCGGACCTCCTGGCACTCCACATGGTGCGCTCACGCAATAACAGTACCATCATCTCATACCACCCTAGCCACGAGCACCGTTCTACTACCGCTGCTTCTCTTCATTCCCGCTTGAATGCCGCGGGACATTCTGTCTACTGGAGTAACATGTTTGCAAAGCATGATGATCCGACCTTCGTCTTCCTGTCTATCCTATGGTACGCATTGTATGCATGGGATGAAGCTCTCGAAGTGCTGTATGCACACATTTGTTGGGTTGTAAGTGTCTTTCTTCCCCATCCGTTCGTCAGTCTCATCACGTCAGGAATCTCGTGTCATCCACTCAAATGACATCAACCTCACGCAAGAACTCCATGTTATTCAAGCCCATCTTCTGCATTATGGTTCTTTACTTGAAGACTTCCGCAAGTCCGTCAGTTTCGTGCTCAAGACTCCATACCCAGGGCTCGATAATCTATGCTACACGCCAGAACACCGCGAACGCTCAAAGGCTCTCATGAAGAAGGAATGCAAGAACTTACTCATCGAGATTGAGCGCCTCGATAAGGCGCGTTCAATGCAGATCAAACGCCTCAAGAATGTAATGAACCTGGTCAGTGACGCCATTTCGGGTCCAAGCAATCTGATGACTTGCTCCTCTAGGGGTTCAGTAGTGTCAACATTGAAGACAGTCGACGCATGCATCAGCTTACTGAGGCTTCCTTGAATGACAGTGCCGGTACGTCTGCCTCATGCCCATCAACCACCCCATGAACTCACGTTTGCATAGCAATGAAACAGATCGCCTATCTCACCATGTTCTTCCTTCCCGCTTCCCTTGTTGCTGTAGGTCCCTCTTTAGACATTGTTCCCCTCTTACCCACTCTCATTTTTCAGACAATATTTGGAATGAATGTTGGAGAGATCAATCCGAATACAAACGGCACAATCTCACGGTATCTGGCTCTCGCTATCCCGTTGACTATCATTACCTGCTGGGCAATTGGCACGATTCAATTCGAACCAGATCAAAGTCAGCGCGCCGAAAACGAGCCCTCGCTTTTGTGGCGGGTACTGGGGCGCATTGGGTGGCCGATAATGATGCTGAGAGAGCTATTCGCGGAGAATAGACGAAGAACCAATCCCAGTCTCTAGTAGAGGGTTGGGTTGCATTTCTTTCTTCATTCTATGCGATTTTTGATCTAGAGGACGGACAACGGAACAACGTATCACTTTGTGTATATATACCTTATGCACTTATAATACCTCTATGTACTCAGGATACCGTAGCTATGTAATCCACACATTAGCCAGTTTATGACCGCATTTATCAACCACTGACTTGCCACGTTCGCAAGGAATTTTCGAAACTCCTTCAGACTATACACAGAGAGTGGCTTGGTAGTAATACTAGACCTGTAATTACATTCGACATATACGCACGTCCAGAAGGTCCGTTATATGTATCAGTCAAAGTCCCTGAGCAGAAAGATCATTCGTGTCCCTGGAAGATCGCGGAACGCCGGACGGTCGCCTAACCTGCAGTTGCCAACACTATGATGAAGAAATGTGCTAAAAATCAGAAATAGTCCAGTAGATGAAGTGGCGCAACGCCAGACGGACGTCTTGTAAAGGTCTACTAGAAGAAATGGGATGAGTACTGCAGGAATTGTTGTGGTGGGCCTATGATTTTTGCAAAATATCAGTCGGTAAATTGATAGCGACCGGAATTGTACATAAATGTAGTGTATGTACATACAATCAAGGAAAGACGGCGGCCATCGGCAGCTCTCACTATATGTAGTTGTGGGCGAGGACCGGATTGCGGATCGTCGTGGTCAAGTAAGGTACAATAGAACGACAAGTCCGTTCCACGAGTGGTGTCGGCAGCTCCTGATTCTCGGCATTTGTTTATCCAAAGACAGCGAGTGGTCACTATAAGTAGATTGACCGGAGTCAACGGACGTCGGGGAGATGAGACTAGCTTAGGAAATGAATGCTACAGGGTATCGATTAAGGAGAGAGTCAAGTAAAATAACGTTGGTCCGTTATTTGGGATATAATGATATTAATATTGTTGTAATATTCGTCCACACAAAACCAATTCTTGAAGCTTAAAACTTGATGGTTCGAGAACGGCTTGTGGGTGCGTAGCTAGGTATTTGCCGACCCGTCCCATCGTTCAGTATCTTTCTTGACAAGCATTCACTGCAGCCAGGATCCAAAAGCCCCTTCAAGATGTGTCTGTCACCAGCTATTACCCAATCCTTACCTTTGATTATCCTTGCATGTCTTATCGCGGTTCCCTCGCGAGACGTACCGGGACCTATACGTACAGTGATGCGTCCAGGTCCAATGACGAAATTGGATGACAATGCCATAAGTTGGTTGGGACAAATGATAAACACATGATTACCATGGACTTGCAGTACTAGTGGCGCCGCCGGGTGGCGGACCGCGTCAAGGACATCATTTCTCAGGGTGGGTGGGATATTTTGAATAATGAGTCCATCATGATGTGCCAGGTAAGTTTGGCGCCTGATAAGCGACTCATAGACACAGAATTGTGAATAAGGAGGGCAATGCTGGACTAAATTTTGCGTAGTTATGTAGTCAAGAGTGGAAGGAACTGTAGCGTGCTGAGAACTCAGATCTCAGAGAGGCAGCAGTATCGGGAACTTCTCCGGATTGAACAGCACGTGGCTTTTAGTTTTGTGCCTGAAGATATGTTGACCCATGAATCCCTAAGTACGAAGTAAGCGAGACTATCCCCACTGAACACCCTTCTTCTCTCTCTTCCACTTACTTCCACTGTCGCTCTGTGTTGTTAAGCAGTCGCTCGCGTGCGTAATATCATTCGCGATTGGCTCTGGCTTCTGTTCTCGCCCTAGTACTCATATAGCTCACCTTATCTGTAATTCTCCTGGTTCACCGTGTACTACCAAAAAGAAATACCTCTTTGCTACGATCACTCGACTGCGTTCATTTGGTATCTCGGGCGGACCTTTCTAATTCATTGGCCACGCTGGAAGAATCTGTGATTCGCCTTTTACCTCCCGGGGAAGGCGTGAACGGTGGTGGCCTTCTGGAGAGGGATGATATGAGCAACTATCGATCGGGAGAGGAGGATACTGAGACGGGCAACAACACTAGCAATGAGAACACAGTCTATCTTTCCTACGACTTGCGGGACGAAGAAAAATCTATAGGTGTGTCGTTACCAGTCCAAACTTGATGACCTCTTAAACGTTCTTTAGACAGTCCCAAATCTTCTGCTTCGAAGTTGGCGTCCTCAACCTTTTCAAAACGCGAAAGCAATGTATTCGACACGTTTGACCCCAACCTTGACGCTGATTCCCTACTCGGTCGGCCGTCTTTCCCTGTGATCTCTACGACAGCACTCACACCCTTTACAGAAGATGATTCTCCTTATCCTGAGGTTCGCTCGGCAGTTGCCAACTACGATGATCCAGATATGCCGGCCTCCACTTTACGAGCATGGACTCTGGGTCTCTTCTGGGCCATACTCATACCCGGTATGAACCAATTCTTCTACTTACGATATCCATCTGTCGCAATTGGAGGGGCAAGTCTTCCAGCACGTACTATTAACTTATCTTCTCTGACCCACTATATCAGCTCGTGGCGCAACTCTTGGTGTTTCCTGCTGGTCGATTGTCCGCGCGGCTGCTCCCCAACAAAACTATATTTGGTCTTGAAATTAATCCTGGTCCTTTCAGTATTAAAGAACATGTACGACGACCTCCGAACGCTCAATAAGGCACATTACTCACCTTCTTTCTCAAGGTGCTTGTAACCGTCATGGCTACCGTTGGTGCTCAGAGCGCTTATGCAACCGATATTGTAGCCGTTCAGCGGGTATTCTACCACCAGACCTTTCCTTGGATATGTATAGCCTTGAATCTATCATTTCTGGGAATTTTGTTCATGCTGACTGTTTGCCTTAGACCAATGGCTTCTTGTTATGTCTACTCAGCTTATCGGTTTCTCGATAGGCGGTGTTGCTCGCAGATTCCTTGTGGCACCTCCATCAATGAGTGAGCTTAATATTTTCAACTACCTTTCCGAGCTCCTAAAAACACTTCACCGTCAGTTTGGCCCAACACTCTTGTATCCTGTGCTTTATTTAATACTCTACACTCCCAAAGCTATGCTGGCATTGGGCAACACGAGGGCCTCAGTAGAGAGCGGTATTTCTTATACGCCTTTGTGGCTTCGGCGGCTTGGTGTGAGTACTAGCGCCGGTTTGATACATTTCAAGACTAAAGGAATGTGTCTCAGATTTCTTCCCGGGGTATCTATTTGAGGCCCTCAGGTACGTTTTCAACGCCACCCTCAATGATAGTCATTATTCAACCGTTTTCAGCTTCTTTACTTGGGTATCTTTGTTCCTAACATCATGATTTCATTCATCGATCCCTTCGATTAGGTGTGCTGGATATCCCCGAACAATGTAGTATGTGGTGATCTTATTTTTTTCCTCGAAGGCGTTCACTGACTTTGTTATCAACTCAGAAAGTGAACCAGATTTTTGGTTACCACAGTGGTCTTGGTTTCTCGTTGCTAACATTTGATTGGAATCAAATTGCGTTCATTGGCAGTCCGTGAGTCGCTCTCCTGTTCAATTCCCTCCAATACCAACGTCGTGTACAGACTTGCAACACCTTGTAAGACCCACAATTACCGTTCTTGGTATGTTCGCCTCAATCTCTGTCTAGGGTGGGCCGAAGCAAACGTTATGATCGGCTTCTTCTTTTTCTACTGTAAGTTTGTTATGCGCAATAGTACATCAGGCTCACCCAATTTCAAGGGTTCCTGACGCCGATATTTTATGTGCGTGCTTCCCCGCCTTTGATACCTCAGATCTCCATGTCATTCCATCTTCAGTACACGAATGTTTGGTATAGCCAGTATATGCCGTGCGTTGTCCAAACTCTTTGACTGATCAACAACCTAACCCAGATTTGTAACAAAGTATTTCTTCTATCAATGCCTGGGACAACGCTGGGAAGAAATATAACGTGTCCAGAATTATCGATGACAATGCATCCATTAACTACAAAGCGTACAGAGACTACAGCCCCGTGTATCTATCGTGAGTCACAAATGTTAGACGATCCTTCGGCTATTAGTGAAAGACCTTCTACAGGGTGACGTTCGTTATGTCCTATGGACTATCCTTCCTATCCATTACTGGTGAGTAGCGGGACTTCGATGGCAGCCTGTTTTTGCTCACGAGATATGCATACCAGCAACCATCTCCCATGGTAAGTTGGTCAGCACATGCTTTGAACTTTCTGAGGACCTTTTTCAGCTATAATACACTTTTGGAAACCTATCAAGATCCAGTTCAAGCGATCCTTACGGGAACAACCAGATATACATGCTCAACTCATGTCCAGGTATCCTCAAGGTAAATGACATTCACATACCTCCAAAAAAACACTTACATGTGTTTTTCACCTAGTTCCAGAGTGGTACTATCTCTGCATCTTTGGCGAGTGAAAGTTGTTCCCGTTATGGTCCACACCATGCTCACACGACTCAATAGCCGTAACTTTTACGTTCGCGTGCGTCTGCATACAAGTCTGGCCATCCGGCATGACCATCTGGGCCTTAATAATCGCGCTCGTTATTGGCACGTTTTTTTATTCTATGTCTTCTGCCTATCTTTTTGATAACTTTCTCCGTCTGCTAGCCATGCTATACGTAATCCCGATAGGTGATTGCACTCCCTTTCGCCGCATCTTGCGTCTAATGTCTTGGTAGGCATGATCCAAGCGGTCACCAACCGCCAAATCGGCTTGAAGTACGTTTTGATTCTCAAATGATGGCTATCGCTGAATTTTCATTATTCAGTGTCATCACAGAACTTATCATTGGGTTTATGATTCCAGGTGGGAATCCGTTTGTTCTTCTTTGCCATGCTGCATCTGTGTGTTGATAAGAACGCGGATATCAGGGAAGCCCAATGCGATGATGATGTGCGCTTTCCCTCCGCCTTTTTTCCGCAATCAATTGTCGGAATGATTGACCGCAATTTTTGTCCCATGATATAGGTTCAAGGCAAGTATCCTTTCACCGTCCACCAAACCTTGTTGACCCTTCACCATGTCTTTTTGCTTCTGTAGACATACGGGTATATCACTATGGCTCAGGGTACGTTGCGCCTGCCTTCATTCGCAAGTGTTCTGACAGTGGGGCTCCCAGCGATGCAATTCACGGCGGATTTCAAACTTGGACAGTGAGTTTCTCCGCATTTTGTGTTGTCATGTGTGTGCGAGATCTCATGTGTGAATCGATGGGCATAATCAGCTACATGAAGGTAGGTACTTGCCGAGAGACTCCTGGACGTGTCTAATGCGGGAATTAGGTGCCGCCACGGCCAATGTTCTGGTGTCAAGTATGTTATTATACAGTGGATTTCCATGGTTCCACTGACTTGCGCTCTCACAAATTTAAAGGTGGTTGCCACGGTTGTCGCTGGAACTGTCCAACTTGGAGTGATAACTTGGTGAGAATAATACTTTCCCTCCACGTCCCGTCTCAACTAGCATACGAACAGGATGTTTTCACATATATCGTAAGCCCATGGTTTACGTCATTGGAGAAACTCAAGAGCTGATTTGTAATGGTTGCAGAGATCTGTGCGACGATCGTCAAATGGATAGGTATATTATCACACCATCTCTCTTGGCGATTATGCTTCCTATTCTTCAGTTTTACATGCAACTCGACCCAAGTCTTTGGAACTGCTTCTATTATCGTAAGTTGCTACTTCTCATCTGGTTATGGATCGATTATTGGTAGTGGGGTGTAATCGGCCCTGCTTTGCAGTTCTCCAAAGGACAAATCTATTAGTGAGCTCAATGACTTCAACGAGGTTTTGATACTAATTTTTTCGATAGTGGTGTGTTGACTAGTAATTTCTGCTCGAACGCCATGGCTCACTTGGACCTTTGCTAGCTTTGACATTCTTTTTCCTTATTGGCGCTGCTTTCCCTGTCATCCTTTGGCTATTCACGCAACGATACCCTAATAGCATCTTAAGCTACTTAAAGTAAGGACCTCCTCGGTCAATCAGTGAACCTCAGTTGACAGGAAACTTTAGCTTTCCGTAAGTTGATTCCACTCGGCTTTGGACCGGAGAAGATCTATCATGTATTGATTCGCTCACTAGTCTTATTTTTTCTGGTGTGGGTCAAATACCACCCGCGACGGCCGTCAACTACGTTCCTTGGGCAATTACTGGGTTCCTCTTCCAATTTGTCGTGAGGAGGAAATATTTCTCTTATTGGACTAAGTATAATTGTAAGATTCCTAGTCTTTCGTGCAAAATAGTGATGCTGACGTTGATATAGACGTATTATCTGCGGCTTTGGATGCCGGAACTGCTGTTGGTATAATACTCGTGTATTTCTGGTACGTTTCCCAGCTGTCGATATTCGTATCTGGCTGAGCAAATCAGTTTACAATACCCTCGCAATGGTAATCTTGGGTCTAGCACCATTCAAAAATGGTGTGTATTATTTGTATCGCCTTCTTTATACATCTCCGACACCGGTTGATAGGTGGGGGAATCGAGTGTATAAAGAAACATCTGATTGGAAATCTAGACCCCTCAAAACTCTCTTGGAAGGAGAGACGTTTGGGTATGTCGAAACTTATGCAATCATTGTACACACCTCTTAATGTTTTGAACAGTCCGAGTAGTTCAAGTTCAGTAAAGTAAAAGCTTTCCTAACCTGGAGGAATTCGATGTATCACATATTAGACTATGTATGGCGCTTCATGAACATGCCCATAGACTCTTCACGACAATGATATGTACAGATCTGTTTGGGATCTCAGTCACCTTAGACTGTACAACAGTACTTCACCTAGTATAATTGGACGGGAGATGCAGGCATAGGCTAAAATATCATGCCGGATCCCACATCAAGTCATTCAACGGAATAGAGAGCTGCTTTGCTAACGCCAATGCCACGTCATATGAGATTCCACATTTGAACGAAGGTGGGCCATTGATCTTATCCCCTGGCGTTGTTCGATGAACAAGGCGCATAGATGTAAGTTCCATCACCTAGAAAGACGGGTAAAAAAAAACATCGGAAGGAGTTCCCACCAGTGACATACTGCCGAGTAAACCGCGACCCTACTAGTCTCCATGTCCGTATATTCACCAGGAATGCTGAACTCGGGAGCCGGCAGACGTGATTCGACATCGTTCTCCTCTAATAACGCACCAAGAATCGCCAAGAGCCTGTCGAGCGAGAAGGCTACAGGGCCAAGGAGTCTTTGTGGAACCTGAGGACCGAAAAATAAGAAACGAGCCGAGCGTATACGAAGCACAAAATCCCACTTTTGTTGGACCACTCTTCGTCGTCTTCCTCGCCCGCCGCTTGCGCTTCTTCTCATCCAGACCTCGCCCGAACATTCGTATATCCGATTTGGCCGGGTTCGTCGACGCCAGAAACGCAGCCACCAGAATGAACTTGGACATACGCGGCAGAGCTAACGCAGCGGCTTCACTGCTTTTTCCAGGTTGATCTTTGCCTCTCGCAGCCTGACTTGGCTGGGCCGAAAGTATATTAGGCTCTGGCTTGTTTTTCGCGGCCCAATCAGTCGCATTGGTGAGGCGAGGGTAAAGCTCTTCGAGAGCGGCGCTCAGCGACGCGTTGAAGAGCCGAGTGAGGCGCATGCGGATGTCTTCTGGTGGTGGTCGAAGTTGTGATTCTTCTGCGGCGTCGAGGTCCATATCATCAGCCAATGAGCGTTGGTGTTGGTCGAGAACTGGTTGCGCGAAACCGGGCCACCGAGCAGCTGCGATGTATTCAATTTCTGAGGGGTCATGAGTGAAGGGGTAACAGACGTCGCATAAGACGGCGGCGAAATGTGAATAGAGGCCCTTCAGGGATGGGTGGTAGGGTCCTAGTGAAAGGTCGTTGGAAGGAGTGAAGTTGGACGTGAGGCGCTGTACGATGACTTTGGTTCAATATTAGACACTTTCTGTGTGTAGCTCAATTGACGCGTACCTTCTTTACTCAGTGGGGGTATGTCGATGAAATATGGATCAGGAGAGGCTCCGAGCGGAGGCCGTATGTCTTCCCATCTAACTTCTGATAACAAAATGACGGACAGGTCAAGTTGTGTCTGTAACTCTGATTAGTTAAATTCCTGTGAGATAAGTCCTCCACATACCAGCTCCGCCAGCCGCGTCAGCGGTACAAGAAGTTCAGATAGAGTTTCTTTCAGCCTCTCGGCGCGTTCCACGACAATGACAAACCTCACATCATCGACTTCTGACTTCATCCTCTCCTTCCCTTTTCCCTTCCCCTTGACCTTCTCGCGCAGATACGAGCTAACCGCGCGTAACCCATGGATAAAGCCGTCAAAGTTCTCGTTATATCTTTGCGTGTCCCCCTCTAGACTCCAATTCGCGCATCCATCATTCCAGTCCGGATCCCATTTGGTCAACGCGTTCAATATAGAGTCGTATAGTACTCGAGCCGTGAAACATGCGACTGCGTTTACTTTTGCGAAGTGTACGCGTTTCGATGGACCTGGATCAGTGCGTTCGATCTTGTCGAGAAGAGTTGCGACGATAGAACCGGCTATTCTTGGGCAAACGGTGTCGTTGATGTAAATGAATGGAGGTGGAAAGTTGGCTATTAGTGTCGAAAGTTCGTCGCATAGCTCTTCGTAACCAAGCGTCGATGCATCCATAGGCAGAAAGTGCGAGGGAGGCCGCGATTCGCCAGCAGCACGTGCCTTCGGAGATAAGCGAGGAGCTGCCAGTGAACGAGCTCTCTTCAAATCATAACGAGCTCTCTTCAAACCATAACGCTGACCTCCATCCCCAATCCAAGACGTCGTAAACTCATATGGGATACTTCACTGTAGCCGGAAAGTGCTCATGTGCGCTTTTGCCTCTCAGTTCACATGGCGACCGGCCTGCTTCAAGAGGACAAAAAGCCGTCGCTGCGACATCTCTATGACCGGCCATTGTCCTTCAAAATATCCTATAAAGGCTATTTTCGGGAAAATGGGCTCAACCAATCCGTTGTTATTCCCTTATTCTGCTGCCATCGTCGGTGCTTTGGCCGCCTCCTGCCTCTCTAGGACGATTGGTTCGCTAAACCATTTCTTTCTCGCCTTTCAGAGTAATAACGCGAAAAGTGGGTGAAAACCAATCCTGCTGTTCAGGAACTTCGAGGATGGGGGATTACTTTAAAGGCGAAGTGCCGTCGGGGAGTTCTTCACTGCAAAGCATCCCGCCCACGACAATCAAAAGTCTTTCCGTACTTGTCCCCTCATCATCCATACTTCGATTCTCGATCATCGGATCATGTCTCGTACTGTGGGTCCTCATATTATATGCAAGCCATACCTGTTTACTCACTCTGTTCTTTATATGTAGAAAGAACTTAATACTGAGCCTTGCAACGTATGCGGGGTCGTCATCCGCTACAAAGGCGACATAGCTCGTCACGAGCAACTTCACAAACCCGATGACGCCGTTGTGTATGCCGATTCTCATTTGCGAGCCTGGCTCTTGATTGACTCGAACTCCCAGGATGTTTAAATGCCCTTATGAGGGCTGCGCTTATCAGACTCTCCAGAAGTCTAACCTCAATACTCATATTTTCACTCAGTAAGCACCCCTTTCTATTAAATGTCCGCCCAATCACTGATGAATACCCTTCAGTACTGGCGAAAAGCCTCATGCTTGTCCGGACTGCGATTACCGGACAGCTGATCCTGGATGCTTGACCCGGCACAGGAAAAAGAAACACGCATATGTCCCTAACAGGAGGACCGGCAAAGCGAAGGTTTCCATTGATACCAGGACATCACGGCGCCACGCCCCCTACAAGCGCAAAGAAGTTTCTTCATCGCCTTCCCCCTCTCCCGTATCCGAGTCCCTTCCTGAAGACTTTGCTGCCACCCTTGCCTCTACATATCCTAGTTTTGGTCACTCCGATGCTTCTTGTGGTGATGTACAAGACAATACGTTCACATACACCTGGGATAAATATCTTTTCCCTTTGGAAGGAGCGTCATTCCCTTCCGAATCATTCACATCACACGATATCCTCCCTTCCGGCCTCTCTCCTGCAGTGGACACTTGCAGTCAGCTTTTCGGTGGCATCGACCACTCTTTTGATGTCATGGATATGTTTTCGCAGTGCTCACAGACCATTTGTCCTGCGGAGACATATTTCCAGGAGTCTGCACCCTTTTCCCCGGATGAGGACCTCTCGTGGATCTTCGACCCGGCCGCGATTCAAGCTGCTGCTTCTGCTATGGCCGATAACATTGATGATTGTTATGGATCACCTGAATCATCGTATTCGCCCGATTTTTATTCTTCTCCGGTCTCTGCTTCTTCCCCTGAATCCTACTTCTCTGATTGTTCAACCGATTCCTCTTTTCTTTTTTCTCCATCGCCTTCTCCATCGGTTGGCGATTATAGTTTCACTGAATTCCTGTCACCAACTTCTCAGCATGATCTCTTTACTGCTTCTCTCTGATACCTGGAATCTACACTGTATCTTTATTGCTATTTATTGTTCCACCCATTGCATTTTCGTACTGCACTGTATTCATACCATTGCATTTCATTTTCTATAGATAGATATTATCTATCGTAGACACGACAATTACAAATACGGAAGTTAACTCTACCTCGTGGTCCGCTTTAAAGATCCTGAAGAAAGACTGACATGTAAGACTGGCAGGAACTCAGACGCACAGCTCAATACGCCCATCAATCTAAATCTTATGGCGCAACATACTGGTGAGTGTTTCCAAGTCAAAGCTTCATATTTCGATGTAGCATGTCTCAAGGCTAAAATTGTTTGATGTTTCTACAGCCACTTAGTTCAGAGCTTCAAATCGCTCCGTCTTTAGCGGCTAAAGGCGGTTCTATAGAGCACGGATTTATCGAGCCGTAGGGGCGGCCCCCGCGCAAACACAGGTACTGGGTGCTGAGAGTTAAAAGCTCCTCTGAGTCTTTGAAGCTCTCATTGCACACACGTCAACTAGGCTCAGCGCTCAAGTTTAAGAATGCGAATGGTGCAACGTTTTTCTGTTTTATTTCCTATACCCCGCTGGGGCCTTGCCCTATGTCGGATTCTACTGCTGTATGTACAAAGTCTACGTACCCTGTCGTCCTTAATCTTCTAATCTATGTAACAGTGCAAGGTACCTCTGTCGTTTGTGCTTCTCGTTCCTCTTTAAGTTCTTAGTCCCGGGATAATCAGGTTTGTGTTCTCCGTCCTCCGCCCGTTCCTCACCCACCCTCGCACCTTTTCATCGCTCCGTCTTAACGTCTACTAAGATCACCATCCTAGCCTTTCTCCTCCCGCCACACGATCCACGTCGGCGGACTTACACTGATTTTGCGCGTCTTTGGAGAGGTACACAAACTTCTCACCTAAGATAGGCCCGCGCTCGTGCACGTTGCTTGGCGTAGGCCGTTTTGGGACAGTAACTAGGCTCGAGGAATTGAGGTAGTTTCGTCCGAGACGGTAGCTTGACATGCAAAAATAAAATGGTACATCCGGTAACATTGGACGCAAGTGAACCTCTCGAGCTTGGTGGGTTTGAGGGTGAGGACTTCGTTGACAAATTTGTGGCTGGTTGTCACGAGAAGAGCAGAAGCGGACGACTGAATTGGAGCTAAATCCTTTTAAATTTCTAAGTGGCGTATCCTTCCCACACACGACCCAAGCTTGATCGCGCCTGCGCATCCTCCTCTGCAACAGGCGGTGGTCCCCTCTCCGAATCGCTGACGCCTTCAAAGAATCCAGGTCCCTCGCTCGAGAAATCCAAGTTGCTCGGTCCAGGGTCTGAACCAGCGATGTCCATACCCAACCAAACTCTTCTCCCCTACCACGCTCTCCTCTCAATCATGCCCAGATCCGAAGTAGGATCTCCTCTTACCACAACGAACGCAATACTTGAAGCCGAAAGTAGTGATGGAAGAAGTCCTACCTAAGAAAAGAAGGGTTGCCTTCGAAGGCGATTCGAACGATCAGCAAAGAGGACAGTGGGAGACTTGACAAACTCATATTTCTACTCATCTACGATCCTTCAGTCATCGGTGGGTCTTGAGTTGACGAAGAGGACTTTAGAGCAAGTTACAGACAATATGAATACATTTCAAGACTTCAACAGAGGGAGATAAGTCCTACAGAAGGATCGTGGTCACTGGCGCTCTGATTGGAATTCGGTGCCCCGGTGTTAACATGAACGTGCTCGATAACAACTCCACAATTGACGAGAGCTTACGACACAAACGCATGATCGAGGGCCACAGAATTCTGGGCGTAGACGCCGGTATAACGTTCCACTGGTGGGACGTTCGCGACTTCATCGGCCTCGGTCAAGACACCAGTAAAGCTTTGGAAAACAGCGCGGGCCAGACTATATTCGTTGAAATCTCCGGCAACAAGGATGTTGGCTTTGTTATCAGCTGTCAGAATGGATTTGACGAAGTTCTATGCAGCGTAGTCTAAGTACCAATATAGTAACAAAAAACGAGACTCACGGCAACAAGTTGAGTCTGGTTTGTACGCTGCTCGACGTTAGAGTTGATGGGCGGGCGGGCGTCTCCCCAGTTAGAGCTACTGCCACCCTTGTTGGTGAAATGCACATTGATAGTGAAGAGGGTTTTATTATTGAGCGTCTGCCACTGTGCGACGAGAGGCTTGCGAGAGCTGTTCCAAGCTGGGTTCGCAGGGTCGATACGGCCGGGATTGAAGCTAAATGTAACACGTCAGGTTCTCAGATACATCAATGAAGCAATCAGCTTACTTGAGTGTCGTCTTGTTATTGGCTACGGTTACGGCAACTCCGTCCAGAGCAGTACCAGTACCCTGGCTAGGAGGGACAAGGGACAACTTCGCGGAACGATATCTTGATGATTTTCAAGGCCTGAATATAAACAGTCGAGAGAAGACCTTACAAGTATGCTTGTCTGATGTTCCCCCCTGGTACCCCGCCATCAGCCTTGTTAACCGGGGCGATTTCCACGAAATTGTATGTCACATTGCTGGCTTTTGCTCGAATAGCATTGACCAGATTGGTCAAGGTTATGTTGCCGATAACAACACCATCATCCTGGGTTCCAGAGTTGTCCTGGATCTCTTGAAGGAAGACAATATCAGGTGCGTTAAGATAGGTGGCAATATGATCAGCAACCATTGAGAGATGAGGAGAGTTTGGTCCCGCGTTATTAACCTGAATGAGAATCATCGGAGTTAGAACAAAATGAAGGCGTAACAAATTCAGTGAGTTTACGTTGTAATCACCAAAAGAGATGGTACTGGAATTCGACACAATAGTCGTGGGCTGCACCTGAGTGACATTACCATTGATACTAGGGGCTGTCGTGGGGAGGATATAGAAGAAACCATGTCTCTGTCCGGTCCGTCTAGATCTGGTTTCTTCCGTGAGCCAATAGTAGGTTAAATTAGACGAGATTGACGACGTACTGGTAGTAAACAATTCCTGTGATGTCTGTCAGAGTGCTCCCGAGTGCTACCTGAGAGGGCAATTGAGAATCATCAAGAGGCGTCCCGATCATGATAGCCTCGGGATTTGCATCGGGTTTATTGTCATTGCCTAGAATGAAGTCAGACAGAGTTGTTTGACACTCCTTTTGAATGACTCATACCAATTGTGATGCTCAGACCACCGCGACCGTTCTTGCCAGTCACGTTCCAAGCTCCATGGACCCAGAAAGCACGAGGGGAATTCAGAGGCAATCCAAGTACGACGGGCCTCAGGATAGTTACCAGTTGCCCCTCAAGACTTTCCCAGAAATCCAGGCCGTAGAGGTTAGGCTGCAACTCGGGGTTGAGACTCTCCAGTTGAGTGGAATTGTTGGGGTAGGAAAGGTCATCAGCACCAGAGTCCAATTGAGTGAGCTGTTGAGTGGGGGGGACTTGTTCACACCCAGGACAACTTGGCGAATAGTGTTGTTGCGTGAAATAACAGTGATGTTAGTTGGAGAGCTGATTTGTGTGATGGAGAGGTCGTTGTTCGTCGAGCAATACTCTGAAACAGTTCCATTAAGTGACACTAAGTCCCCAACATTGACCGTGATAGTAGAATTGATGACGATGCTCAATCCAGTCGAGACTCGAGGATCACCAGGTGGATTCGTATCGTTGAGGAAGAAGCCGCGGGACCACTAACTTGATATCAGAAGTGAGTCGTTCTCAAAATGATGATGAGACATACTTTTGCCGTTACCACACCAGTAACATTGGTGACGTTTTGGTCAGCGAGAAGGCTTTTGAATCTGGTACCCTGAATAGCAGCAATTGTCGTGGACGATGCAACTGAGATACACGAGCTCATAAAACCCAAGAGTTGGAAGCACTTCATTGTGTACGCGATCCGAACAATGACAAGTGCAGGAGAGCTGTACTCCTGCTTTCACGCAGGAAGTGTATTTAAACGCTGGGACATTCAAGCGGCATGGACACATACAAGACGTACAAGTCAGGAGGTTCCATTGTGGGAGTGATCCTCCGCCGAAAATTTGAGTTACTGGTGCCAACAGAGGCTCAGGTTGAACATGGCGTGGTCGTAAGGAAAAACCTGGAGCAGGGAATTGTCAAAGCCTTTCCAGGGACTGTGAAAGAAGCAGCGTACTAACCGGTTGCTCGATTCTGACCTCATGTATAGTGTCAAGAAAAAGGCGTTCCGTTTCGCCGGGACGAAGTTCCATACTCACATCAGCCGAGCTTAACCACACATATCGATATGAAAGGTTGAAGTTCAGAGACCAAGGAAAGCTTATTTCAGAGGCCAAGGAAAGCTTATTTCAGATTGAGACAAATATATTAGTAACCATTTGGGAGACCAAGGAAAGCTTATTTCAGAGGCCAAGGAAAGCTTATTTCAGATTGAGACAAATATATTAGTAACCATTTGGGAAATTGGAATGTGCGTTTCGAGAATTCGAAGTATGTACTTACTTACGGTCATGATGACGTCGACCATCTTTACACTTACATACTTTCATTCATACATGCCACAACTTTCGAATTTCTCCGCCGCTGATCATGACGGCCCGTCCGTCAGAGTTCTCTGCCGTCGCCGCCTCAATAACGCTTCAAGCCACACGGTCAGCAGACTTGAATCTCACCTATAAAGTCTATCGTATGCCCATGGCTGTCGTCCAGTATACTGTCTTGTATTGCACATGCACATCCTTGCCTTTACCGGAAGCACGCTGATCGCACTGCTCGGCGTTGCCAACTGTCTCTGGACGTTGGCAATCTCCCAAGCTAACTCATTCCTTGCGCCAAGTGATACCTTTATCAATTCTACTGGATTGACAGACAAAGTCGGATGGGACCCCTACTCATTCTATATTCACGGACAACGTATATTTTTGCAATCAGGCGAATTTCATACATGGCGACTTCCTGTTCCCGCGCTCTGGAAAGATATCACCCAAAAAGCGAAAGCGGCTGGCTTCAATGCACTCTCTATTTATGTTCACTGGCATCTCCTAAATCCCAAAAAGGGCGTTGTGGATCTGACGGGCATCAATGAGCTACAGCCGCTGTTCGATGCCGCTAAAGAGGCTGGCCTGTTCATAATTGCACGGCCTGGGCCCTACATCAAGTGAGATTCCTTTCTGAGGATATGTGCATAGGATGAGATGAGATTTTGATGTCAGACATTAATAGTGCAGAAACCACTACCGGTGGCCTCCCCGGGCATGTTACGACAGTTCCTGGAGATCCATTTTGGAATCCCTACAATGGAGAGATGCGAAGTAATGACACGTTTTACCACGATGCCTGGCAAGATTACGTGCGTCTTCTTTTGTCCAGTGGTAAGACTGATGATCCTTAACTCGCGACGATTACAGTGGAATGCTGTCATTCCAGTAATCGCAAAAAACCAGATCACTAACGGTGGACCTGTTATCATGGTCCAGATTGAAAACGAGTACTATAATGGCCGTGAGTATAAGCTTTTGGATAGTCGCTGAATACATCGAACTGACTGCTCGTTATCACAGCTGGTCAAAATGAATATGTTGCACAGCTTCGTCAGAGAGCTTTGGATCTAGGCATAGTGAGTGCTTGTAATTCTCGACTGGCATTCAATTCTCCTACGGAATCTCAGGAAGTGCCCACCATGGTTAATGATCCCGGCCAGTTCCAGAATTTGGTAGACTCCGCAGACATATACGGTATCGATGCTTATCCAGTTAGTGCGTACAATGACCAAAAAAGATTTTGATTCAGGCTGAATAGCTGTTATCCAGGCTTTAACTGTTCGGATCCCGCAGTATGGAGAGATATTCCGACCACCTGGAGATCATACCATGAGTCGGTCACTCCAGAGATACCTTTCATGTTTCCTGAGTATGTGATTCATCTCCGGGGCTTACAACTTGTCAGATGTTGATTAATTGATACATAGGTTTCAAGGCGGTTCTTATGATCCTTGGGGATCAAAGGGTGGCTATGCTGCATGCCGAGAGTTGACAAACCCAAAGTGAGTCTTTTCTGAGTCTTCAAATTTCACAGTTTAGCACAAATGTTTCCATAGCTTCCAACGTGTTTACTATTTCGCTCTATGGGCTAATGGAGTTACCGCGGTAGATAGTCGCCTTTGAAAGATTGGCATGTTTTAATCATTCATCTAGGTCAATTTTTATATGTTTTATGTGAGCTGCTACCTAAAAAAAAAAAATGTTGACAGGAATTCATTCACTGAGTTTGTATATAGGGTGGCACCTCGTGGGCGCAACTTCCATATACGAGTGCGTCAATGAACCGATCATATTGCACTTCAAATTGTTAAACTAAATTCTTCTAGACGCTTATACATCCTATGTAAGACTCGAGTCCATTGGAGGATCTTTTTTCAATACAGTTCGTAGGATTACGGTGCAGCCGTAGCAGAGAACAGAGAGCTATCTGCCAAGTTTGGCGAGCTCAAGTTGCAATCCCTCTTCCTTCGAACGTTCAAAGACATCTACAAAACCGATTACAAAGGTGTGTTTCAAATGTTCAGCTTACTGGCAACTGACTTATCTCTGCCTTTCGCGTCTACCAGGAGAGGACAATACGACTTTTGTAGGGGTTACTACGACTCATTTGCAAAATCCAGACACAGGGGCTTCGTTCTACATCACCAGACATATCAAGACGAGTAATCCGCGAGTAAACCTAATAACTTCAGTGCAGGATGACTCTTATGCCAGGGTAATAGTGCGTCTGTTCCTCTAAGGCTCACAGTTGGTTCGGCCAACAAAACTATTCCACAACTCGGCGGGAACTCTACATTGCTTGGTCGTGATTCTTTCATTATCAGCACCGATCTGGTCTTTGGATCGTCCAAGCTGCTCTACTCGACTGCAATGCTTCTGTCGACATTTCAGCTCGATGGGAATGATGCTCTCATTGTTTATGGCAATATAGGCTTGGTGTACGAGGTCTCTTTTCAGTTGGAAGAAGAACCAACGATCATAACTTCGGGCGTGACTCAGGTCACTACCAAGTATTTCGACGTGTGTATTGCTGTAGTCCTTTGAATGGATGATCCACTGACTGGCCTTAGAATGAGAAATCTCTCGTGGTCAATCTCATTGTGTTCCAAGGCATCACAACCATTGAACTTGGAACCTCACATAAAACTATCGTTCTTCTCGTTGCTGACTACAGCACTGCAACTAATCTCTGGATGCCCACGATTGCTGGAAACGGGGATCTTGCTGAATACATCGACGTTGAGGCTTCTGCTCCCTTGCTTGTGAGAGGACCGTACCTCGTTAGGACAGCTGCACTCTCGCATAACGTCCTTGCATTGACGGGGGATCTGAACACAGAAGAGGCAAGCACGGTCGTTACAGTCTACGGACCCAGTACTATTTCCTCGATTTCATGGAATGGAAAAACGCTGGGACGGATTAATAAGGTTGCTCGGGGTACGTGGGAAGTTGAGATTGGGACGAGTGGTGCAAGCGTCGAGATTCCAGATTTGATGGAGGCGGAGTGGAGGTATAAGGATTCGTTGCCTGAGATTGGGGCTGGGTTTGAGGATGAGAGTCTTGTGATTGCGGATCATACGACAACGACGAATACGTTCCCGCCGTATTATGGGGGCCCGTGGATTTTGTATGCGGACGATTATGGGTTCCATGTGGGTATATTCTCTTGTCTCGGTGAATGAGATGTTGATCCTGGGGCTATCGAGGCTGGTAACCTCCTGTGGCGCGGGACGTTCCAACACAATGATTCTCTTCCCCTGCCTACGGCGGTCAACATAAGCGTTTCTGGCGGGATACACTTTGCGGCGTCGGCGTGGCTCAATGAACATTTCCTGGGATCGTCAGATACACTACTTGCGACCAACAATGAGTCGTGGCCTGTGACGGAGGATATGCTTATGGATGGTGAAAACCATGTTACTGTCTTGCAAGAGTACGTAAAGCATTTGGATTGGATAGACTGAGGTACTGATGGTGGTCGGTGTAAAAGCCACATGGGCGGGAATCTTGCAGGTCAAATTGTATGTTGTACACCTGGAGGAAGACAGAGAGATTTGCAGCAGCCTCGAGGGTTGCAGGTGTGTTTCTTTCTGTATGTAGGATATTGTGCAAGGCATTTGATTTTCGTTTGCAGGGGTATTATCTCGTGGGCCGATCCGAGGATGCACTTTATAAAGTGGAAGTTGGCAGGGAATTATGGAGGGGAGGATTTCCCGGATAAGACGCGTAAGATCTTGAATGAAGGTGCGGTTGTGGGGATTGACCTGTGATTTTCGGTGCTGAGGCCTTTTTGTGATAGGTGGACTGTATGCTGAAGTATGTTGAGATGCTCGTTGCTGAGGCGATTAATAGGCTGACGACTCTGCAGAGAAAGGGGTGGCATTTACCCGGGTTTGATGATTCGGGGTGGGAGCTAAGGACACCGTTCCAAGGACTCGATAAACCAGGGGTATGTTGACTGGAGTAGATGACGTTCAAATCATTTGCTGAATGCACAAGGTTGGATTTTTCCGGACGACGTTCAACCTCGACCTACCAATGAATCACGATATCCCTCTTTCGATCGTGTTTGACGATTTGCCGGGACATTATCGGGGTGCGTACATTTGTCGTACTCCCTCAGCCTAGCCTGTCCTGACGTCTGATTATCAAAGCGCAACTATACATCAATGGCTGGCAAATGGGAAAACGTGTTGCGAACATCGGTCCACAGGTCTCCTTTGTGGTGCAGCAGGGAATCTTGAACTATGAAGGAGAGAATGTGATTGGGGTGAGTTTGTGGGGACTTGGAGAGGATGAGGATGATTTGAGGATACCGAGTTTGACAATTGTAAGAGGAGGCGGGGTGTATGAGGGCGGTGTGGGAGATGTGGGTGTGGAGTGGTGGGAAGGGGCGGGGTGGGAGGAGTTGAGAGGGTGATATAGAGTGAAGAGTTTTTCAATAGCAGTGGACCAATGTCATTGAGCGGATTTTAGAAATGTGATGGCGGGGAATGTGGCGGAAAACAAAAGATGATGAGTCGACCCAGGCTCGAACTGAGGACCTTCTGTGAGATTTAATGTAAGACAGATGCGATAACCAACTACGCCATCGACCCTTGTTGAGAGTTGCGTTGTTGAATTTTGCGTGGAGAGGATAGAGTTGGTAGTGGCCTAAAAAGAACGTAATGCCTCTCTCTATCTGAGTCGGTTTGAACTGAGGACCTTCTGTGTGTTAGACAGATGCGATAACCAACTACGCCATCGACCCTTGAATGAGAATGGGTGACTACGGGGTCCAGGTCTGCGGGCAGAGATGGGGGTGCGGGAACAACGATGAATTGGAGAATACAAAAGACATCTATTGTAGCTAAATGCGGACGAGAACGCCCATGTAGAGGAACTGGGAGATGGCCTCGAGGAAGAGAAAGATGACACGACGGCGGCGGGCAGCGGGGGGGACGGTTGCTGTGCTTGTTGGGTTTGGGCTTGAGACGAGCTGGGCGGATGGGTCGGGGAGGACGAGGGAGCGGAGGGAGCGGAGCTGGGAGGGGAAGAGGGGTAGGGGAGGGAAGGAGAGAGGGGGAGGGGAGGGAACGTACGAGGAAAAAGGCGTTGGCGAGAAAGGCGTAGATAAAGAGGAGGGTGTTGATGAGGGGCGCACGGATGAGGAAGGATGGGATCAGGACGAATATTACGCTGTGGGGGAGGTGAGCGAGTGAAGGGACAAGACGGAGGAGGACAGGGACGGACCCGACGAATTTGTAGCCGCCGTATGCGACAATGTCGACGACAGAGCCCGAGTCGGGGACGCTGAGAAAGTAGCAGGCGAGCTTGACAAAGGCAAAGTCGAGGACGAGGACTGCGATGCCGCGAGAGAGAGCGTCGCCGAGGATTTTGGTGTGGAACTGCTTGGAGATGCCGGCGTAGAGGGCGCAGAGGAGGATGTATGTGACGAGGGCCATGGAGGGGATGTACAGGTCCGGGCTGTTGATGTCTTCGCGCGGACTCGCCCACGATGCCGCGTGGCCAGACTCGGGGCGCCGGACGCGGCGACGCCAGGCGCTGGGCTTCTGCAGCCACGGGAAGAGGACGAGACGGAGCTTGTTGATGACATACGAGTTGGACACGTTGAAGTGGTGCTTCAGCGACGTCAACGTGCCAAAGTTTCGCTGCACATACTCGTGGCCCGCCGCAACCGCGCTCTGCCCCAGCTGCATCCCGAACTGCGCCGTCGCGTCGTTCATGCCCCACCCAGAAAAGTCCCCCCCAGCCCCATGCTGCACCGCGGGCACAGCGTAGGCCCCAACGTGGTACCCGTGCTGCGCCGCCGTCGACGAGAAGCGCTGGTAGCCATCGGGGGACGCGGGCGCAGACGGCGCCTCGGGGATGTATGCGGGATGCGTCGGCACTGGATGCCTCAGCGGCGGCGGCGAATGCGACATGACAAAAGAGAGTTTAGGTTTGGCCCCATCACGCAAAAATGGTATCTATCTGTCTTTTATCTTATCCACCTCCAAATATCCGTCATGGTGCTTTATTGAATCCGCAAAAGAAGCTTTCATACAACTGATTCTCCCCTTAGCTACGCTCCAGCCACGTTTCTCCACCAAACTTTTATACGAACCACTTTTCGTCGATCTATACAGCAACACATCCCACCTTTTACCACTCTGGGCTCTGACCAAATGATGATGGTCGACACTCGAACAGGTTTCCGTCATTCCTTTCCATGGCAAATTTTGCCCGCCCACTCTATGTCTGTCTACTCTTTCTTCACAGATCGTTTGATGCTCTTACCCTCTGACGACTCCAGCCACTATCTATCCACCGGTGTAACATTGGCCCTATCCTTTGGCAATTCAAAAACACCTCCAAATACTCTTTTTGATATCATGGATCCAATCAACCTTGGGATCCTGGCTCCAGGGGATCCTCCGCATCGTATGCAGCAGAAACTGACCATAATAGATTGGCCAGACCAGATGTGGTATCTGTTCCGTCACAGTTCACGTCATTCGTCGAGGATTTTTTTTTTTCGTCATTCTTTGATTTCGAGACAAGGAGTGGTCTCAGGGGTCACTTTGAATGTCGGATTGAAAGATCAAGAAGCTGAACAAAGTTGCCCTCCGAGTTGTCGTAGGTAGAATGGCGCGGGTGCGTTGACGGTAACAATATATATATATATCATTAGTCTCGCCAATGCTTTTTCAACTCGCAATAGTTCTACGTTTAGTATATAATATGTACCCGTCAGCGTCACGTGCACAGCCCAGCCTGCAAGTTCAAAAAGTCGCGTCAGGGCTTGGCTCTCTTCCCTTGCAATGGCTGCTGTCCGCACTACAAACTATCCTGCCATCAAGAACGCGCCCCTCGTCGGCCTCGCAGAGGGCAATGCCGCCTTTAACAATACTCACCTCGCCGTCGCCATCCTCCTCGTCCCCTACTTCCTCAAGTCCTTCCTCCACGCTGGCTTCAAGACCTACCTCTTTCTCCTCCTTTTGACCGCAGTGCCCACTGCCGTCGCATACTGGTCACTCGTTAGCATGTATGGCTCCCGCAAAAACGAAAAAGTCGTTCTCCCAGGCAACGACATTGAACAGTACATCACCATCAACGACCCCGAGCTCAAGCAGTTCTACAATGGCAAAAATAAGATCCCCATGCAGGTCTTTCATGATGCGTACTTTGACGGAAAAATCGATTTCAACGGTCCGTGACCCATCCATACCCTTTGTCTCCCCATCTGACACGTCAACAGGCGACGTCCTGGACATTCTCGAGCAGCGCCATGACTGGGCACGCTTCAACTTTACTCTCCAACTCTTCAAATACGTCTTTACCGTCCTCATTCCCGACGTCATCTCCCATAACCGCGAGCAGGACCAGGACCAGGTCCGCGGCCACTACGATCGTCAGTCTATCTAGCCCCGCTTGCTTTTATTATACTCAATCCTTTCTAGGTGGAGATGACTTTTACGAATGGTTCTTGGGCCCGAGGATGATTTACACCTCGGGCGTGTGTACCGACAATACCGTCGAACAGTCCCTCGAGACCCTCCAGGACAACAAGCTCGCCATTGTCTGCGAGAAACTCGATTTGAAGCCTACTGACCGGTGCGTGGTGTCTTCCCTAACCCCTACTCTTGTCTCTGACATTGTTTTCTAGACTCCTCGACATTGGTTGTGGATGGGGCACCCTCGTCACCTATGCTGCCAAAAACTATGACTGCGACGCCACCGGGTGCACGCTCTCTGTCAACCAGGCCGCGTTTGGCACAGAACGTATCAGGAACAACGGCGTCTCGGCGGACAAGGCAAGGATCCTCTGCTCCGACTACCGTGACCTCCCCGTCGGCAAGGGCGCCTACACCAAGATTGTCTCGCTTGAGATGGCAGAGGTTCGTGCCTACTCGGCTCACTGGCTCTGGATCCTGACGCGTGAATATATATAGCACGTCGGTATCCGCCGCTATTCCCAGTTCCTCAGCCAGGTCTACGATCTCCTCGACGACGACGGCATATTTGTCTTCCAAGTCGCCGGTATCCGGCCCCCGTGGCAGTTCGAGGATCTCATCTGGGGTCTCTTCATGAACAAGTACGTTTTCCCCGGCGCTGATGCATCGTGCTCCCTTGGTTGGGTCGTCGGCAAGGTACGTCCCCCTCTCTCCGTGTCCCCAACCACCAATTCTCACCTCTGCCCCGCAGCTCGAAGGCGCCGGCTTTGAAATAAAAAACATTGACGTCCTCGGCGTGCACTACTCGGCTACGATCTATCAGTGGTACAAGAACTGGGTGTCGAACAAGGAAAAGGTCCTCGCCAAGTATGGAGACAGGTGGTACAGAGTCTGGGTCTTTTTCCTTGCGTATTCGGTTATTACGAGCAGGCAGGGCGGCGCGTCGGTGTTCCAGATCACGATGCATAAAAATTTGAACGCGTTTCATAGGATTGAGGGCGTGCGGAAGCATGCGAGTATTCATGTTACCCCGGAAAAGGTCCCGGTGGAGGTTGTTTAGGGGTACAGGTTGTGTATATACTAAACGTAGAACTATTGCTCATCTTGGAGGCTTTTGATACAAGAGTCAAAAGCATTGGCGAGGCTAATGATAGAGTTCAAGTTACCCGCGCCTTCTCTATATCTTTTGCACCACAAGCTCGGACAAAGTTAGTTCCATCAAATTGTTGATCTTCAGGGAAAGTAGGTGGTCTGCTATTAGACAGGTTGTTCGACATGATGTGTATTGAATAGTGGCAGTAATCAAGGTAAAACAAATTTGAGTTGTCAGGCAGTTGTGTTATGATGTACGGATTTTGTGGCAGGAACAAGCTGAAAATAAAAAAAATAATTGTCCCATCTTTTCCATGCAAAACCCGAAAGTAATCTAAGCGAAC
>JABAKA010000072.1:0-34598 GCA_018857285.1 Termitomyces sp. Mi166#008
ATTGCCAGCTCCTCCTGAGGCTACAGGCCTCTATTACTACATTGGCATGGACCCCAACTGGGTCCACCTCTGGAAATGCACAGCAGCTCACAGTACGCTGCCCTCGGTACCCACTGCAACTAACATCACACTAACGGAGTTATCAATGGTAGATGCCACAGTTGTGTCAGGGCCTTTGACCCCACTGAGAACAAAATCAGCGCCACATGAGTCTGTGACTAACATTGCAATCAGCAATGTGGCAATGACGCTGGAATTGGGAGAAGTGCTAGAGGAAAATGTGGGTCGCAAACCCTAGTTACTTGTAGATGACCACAAGTTACTGTGACTCAAAGCAAGCTACTAATGCATGATGACTCTAGATTTCTAGATTAATCTTGTACAGTACTCTTGGCGGTCCGAATGGACCAATTTGTATATATATTACTTGAATGGTGTTGATGCCAATTTATTATTCATTTTATGTGTGTGCACTGTCGCACCTGTATCCTGATCGACATGTGCTTCAAGACATCAAGTTAACACATTGAGATCATTGGCCTGCCAGCCACTTTTGTACTCAGAGTGAGGTGTACCCCATACCTCATCTCTGTTCTATATATTAGACCAATTCATTGGTCTTAAAGGGGGGTATGTAACTGGATTGTTACATTATAATGACCTATTAGGTATTCATCATAGAGGGTGATGTTGTGTACATCCAATATTGTATTACATAAGATAACTTCTTGTATTCACAACGTATCTAGTCAATACCAATATTGTGGTCTGATTCAGCTACTGCGTGATATACGCAAGATAGTTCTCTCTGTAGCCACTGGCTACATCTAAGGAGCACATGGAGGGCTTTTTGGAAAATGTTACTAATAGTATTAGATTGCCGATGGAGAATATAGGTGTGTAATTAATGTCTTTTTGTTGTTGGATGAGAGCTCATGAGGTCTGCCTAGAAGGTCTTAGCATTGTTGAGGTCCAAGGATGATAATGCAAATATGAATTATGGATTACTAGTTGAATATGAACTTGTGCACAGGAGATGAACTGTGAAAATTACCATATCATGCACACATATACTTTCCTAGGACATATTTCATGATGCTGCATATGCTGATTCCTTTTCATTCTTCACCTCAGCTTCATCAATGTAAAGAATTGAAGAACTCTGTTTTACAAATCTGTCTTGACACCCACAACGTTTTCACGAGTGGCATAGCACAGCCTAGCAAAGGGTATCCTTGTAATGAAATAAAAGAAAGAGTCAACCATACACGCATAAAGTCCCAGACAATGATGTGTGGTCCTGAGCTGCTTTGAGTCTATAACACAAAGGCTTGTACATGTTATATTGTCCTGGTTGCTGCATTACATTCAGACCCTCTGTCTAAGAGAAACCCAGCATCAAACTAAGAGAAACTCCCAGTTCAAACTACTGTAGCTGACATCATCATACTAACATGATCCCCATTCTCTTGGCCATGCTCATTCAGTAACTCAGTGTGATTTTTGACAAGTTCCCTCATGAGCACCCCATTCTGTGCTCCGTATACCTGACATGTTTGCTCGATCTCCTGCTGCAGGAAGAATACCAATTCTTGTAATTCTTGGACCTGTGGATCAACAATGATGGTTTTGTTTGCGCTGCTGGCATTGCTCTGATGAGATGCTCATTGTTGTCCAGCATTCAAGGCCCAAGCAGGTAGGAGAGGAGAGGCTTCCGTTGGATCATTGGTCGATTAGAACTTGAGGGATTCCAGTTGGAGGGGAAAGCTTCCACTGGATACATGTTCAGAGCAACAGTTGGTTGATTAGAAGATATACATACATGTTCCAGATTGTGTGTGATGCCAGAGTCATGCCCACCAGCATACACATCTGTGGATAGCAAGTAGTACCCCATCAGAAGTAGCTGTCATCCTGAACAATGGAGAATCATGATCAGGAATGGGGCTCTCAATGTTTTGGTCATTTATGGTGCCAGATTTATGGTATACTCACAATTGGGAGAAACTTTGATTGTGAGGATGAGGAAGCTGGAAAGGGTTGACTTGACATTGATTAGTATTATGGTTCTGACCAGCTCATGACAACCATACCTGTGGTGGAGCTCTGCTTGGAGGACCAGAAGAGAAGCTTCTTTCTGCACATGATTAAGAGAATAATGGCGATAGCTCCAAGGAGAACAGGCACAATGATGGCTGCCAAAAGCTTTCTATGGAATGTATCACTGGTGGCAGGTTGGGCAGTGACCAGTGTAGTGCTGATCTGTGGCCCAGTGGCTGTACTTGTTGCTTGGGATTGAAAACTCGAAGATTGCTGGATACTCAAGCCTTTTTCCTCAGCAAGCGACATGAAGGACAAGGTGTAGACTATGTAGTCCAAGCTGAAGAAAGCATTGTCAGAACGTCCAACTGTCATTATGAGTGTATGGTTAGTTGCAGCAAGGCCTTCCTTGTGAAACCATTGGAAGTTCAGCAATTGTCCTCCCAAGGGAGAGACAACATCATATGGTGTTCCATCCAGGGTGTAAGTCATATCTATATCTGATGTGTCATTGAAGGACTTGATCCCAAATACAGACACTGACGTCCCTGTTATACAATGTTGGAGTGAGTGCATCATAGATTTCTTCCACAATACCAACCATTGAAATAAAACATGGCCATTGCATTATGTGAGGAGGTTTGATGAGTTGTGTTTCTATATGTTGGAGTAATGTGAAAGTCTCCTCCAGCAGCCTAGTATGGACATGATTACCACCATCTCCACGAAACATCTGGAAACTTGAAAGGACTTCACTCTGATTACTATGGATGGTCAGGTTGTGTGTCATATCAAGTAAATTTGGTGACTGATAGACAGCATATGGGCCACTTGAGGATTCGGCAATCAATCCTTTTGAAATGAGTTGGGTCGCAGGTTGCATCTCCCCATTGATTATGACAATGACTGGCCAAGGTTGAATTGTCTTTCCAAATAGTGTGATGGAAGTTACCTCCATTCGCTCTTGGTAAGTAAATGAGTACGAGAAGCTTGACCTGGTACCTGCCTGAAAAAGATACAGTCAATAATAATGTGGAGTCAACATTGCATTGGTCTATGAAAGTGGCAGAGCTGCCAAAGAAGGTTCCAAAGAAGCCAAGGTAGGCTTCGTCAGATCTGGAGAATGAAGTAGATCCATATTCAAAAGAGGTATCATCCAAGACTATGGTTGCCATTGAAGAAGATGCAAAGTGGTGAGGAAGAAAGAGGAACATGGAGGAGGATCGTATATATATGGCTGTTGAACAGATTGCATCTTCCACCTTGACAGTCGCAGTTGAGCGAGAGAAAAAACATTGCCTAAAAACAGAAATGGCAGCACCTTCTGGTTGATTGTATCTTCGAGATGGATGGTTGTGATCTGGACATCGGGTTGCGAGTGTACGGGGTTGCAGGCTACTTATTTAGGAGTTATGAGTTCTGTCTTTGATCGGAGCACATACTAGTTCAGAAAAGAGGCAAGGATATCAAGAAACTTCAAAGAACTTTGAATCTCCAATAAATCACTCAACTTCTAGGTGGCCCAAGTCATGATTAACTTAGCTCAATCCCAGTTCACTCCTCATGAATCTTTGAGGAAGGACTATGACAATCCGACCGATCATCATAGAAACAAGGTCATTCACCATGCAACCCTTGACATTCACTGATTATCCATTGCCAATGTGATAGATAATCCCATCCAGACAAAAGCATCGTTATTAAAACACAAGGTCAAGAGCGGAATCGTTGATCACGTCGTCGGTTCCGGAAGTGGTCAGCATAAGAATCTATCTGTGTGAGGCCTAACTGACTAGAGTGTACCAATTGGTAAAGGATTGCCTTTTGTTGCCTAAGTTGTAAAGACACAAAATATAGCGGACTATGTATTTGTTGTAAATGACAACAAGGACAGTTGCATCATGGATGGTTGCACTAGTTTCGCAAGAGGTTCAAGTAAGTGTCCGATGATGAATGGGACCATCAGCCTTGGTCAGCCAATAATAGTGGGAGTTGAGAGTATCAAGTGATGAAAGCGTCGTGAGCTTCAGAGAACGGTCAGAAAGGAATCTGCCGGATGAGAGACTTGGAAGACAAGGTGCAAAGACAAGGTACATATCAAACCATTGGAACTGTAAAGAATGCAAGAGATTCCCAAGTATGCACAGCGCATAGGCATGCAGATCAAAAACTAAGCTCAAGGTTTGATGGCTTTTTTAGAGGGGTCGGTGGGGTTTGGTAGAGAGAGTGAGTGGGAGAATAGGAGAAAAGCGAGGGTGCACCTTTGCTATAGGTGAAGATGAGTGCATCACCACTGCGAGGCGGAGAGGACAGGGTCAGGAAGGCACTGACGCTGTCTGTGGGCAGCTATGAGAAGGTCGCAATGGCACAGCTCAAGCAGGATACGGATTGCGGTCACAATGGAGACATGTCAGGGGGTTAGGCCTCCAGCTTGATGCTGCCAAGCAAATGTAGGTGACAGTAGGTCGTTGGTTGCCTTGCTTTGATCGGATGAAGCTGAGTGCTTTGAACGCAAACTTAGTTAACTTTAAGAACGTGAGCAGGAACACGCAAGGTTCATGGTGGCGAATTCAGGAATTGGAGAACAATGATGTTTCATTAACCCAAAACTGACTTTAGCTTCTCTGTTTCCACCTGGTCCTCAACACCCCACCAATTCCACCATCGGCATTACCACAAGTGCCTCCTACGAGCATGAGATAGTCAGAACTCATGTGCACACACACAAAAATCACTACAATTGTCACGATACTATCCTCTTCTGCATCTGTATTAGGATCCATGTCCATGCCCATTATCCTACACCACTTGCGACCATCATCTCGGCGTTCCTTCATCCTGTCAGTCTCTCAATTTCTTATTCCTACCCCAGCTCCTTGTTGTATAGATCTCTGGAACTTGTATGCACGAAGTAACATGAGTATCGATGTGATCGTGACTACCACAAACGGGAGCAAGAGCGTGAGCACGAGAGAGAAAGAGAAAGTGCACACAAAACAGAGAGGGAACCAGAGAATGTGGCTGCGATTGAAAATGAGTCTGGATGACAATAAGTCGATCAATACAGATGGAGCTACCCACCACAAACGTTCATTCTCACTCCAACATGATATCAGCACCCTCTCACCTTGTCCACATCCAACTTTGAGTGTGACAGCGACTATACCAGAGACAGCGAATGCAAGAGTTGATGGAATTAAAGCCAGGTGGATCGAGAACACGAAGTTTAAGAGAGGGAGCACAAACTTGAGAAGGGATGAAGCATTGCTGCATTGAGTGTAAGAATGTGAGACGGAGAAGGAGAAGCAACGAGCAAAGTAACAATACAAGAACCACGTGCCGCCTCCATCATTGCTGCCCCACTCACCCTGCACCAGCATCCCCAGCACAAGACAACGGAAACTAGATTGGCAAGAGAAGTCATGAGACGGAGTCGTTCTTGATGATGGCTATGAATACTACTGCATCGATCAAATCAAAGAGAGGCTTCGATTTCACTTGATCGGATGCCTTGATCGCTCTCGTTTCAGCCATATCGACTTTTTCACTGGGGTTTCAACTCGAGCGTGCAGGCTACAGAAGAGCGCATTGGCCAGGTCACCGACCTCGACCTACGACTACCCCACCCCCACATCCAAAAGTCTCTCTCTGAGCTCTTGTCGTCCCTCAGGCCTCAGCTACAACATCACCTCTTTCGCTGCTAACAATCTCAAGGGCATCAACCTCCCCATGCCCACATTCCCATCCGTGCCCCCACTGCGACGCTCAATACGAGCATTGCAGTTGCAATGAAGGCCTGCCAGGTGGTCAGGGTTAGTAGGCTTGAGCTTGATGCTGCCAAGCAGACGTACGTTGTCCTCTCTGTTGACTGTTGGAGTCGTCTGGCTTACTTTTTCTCGCGTACAGTCTTAAGAATGGGGGCCCGGCCAAGCAGGAGCATGCGAGGCTCGAGGTGGAGAATGCAGAGGACGATTTGGTGCAAAAGACAGAGGTTGCCATCACGCTCATGAAGACTGTCCTCAAAAATGTGTGTCATCCTCTATGTTCCAGTGTCGTCACTGACTACTTGTGCCTTCCAGCCCGAACCGATCAAGAATCTCAATGAACTTGCCAAGGCACAGCTCCTCTTATTTTCGACCGTGGTAGAGGCACTCTCGACCATCCAAGGTGAGATTGAGGAACTCACTGTCGCCGACGAGGGAGAGTATAGGTGCGTTGTTGACGTTTCTTTCGTCCCGCTGAACTAGAACGATGATACGAATATGAATTTCTTCTTTTGCTGTGATTTGCATTTTTTGTACCTTTTGATAGAATGATTATGATCCGTGGTCCTGAGCTGCAAGTTCTGTTCATTATTAATACTTTTCCTGAATTATGTCCCACGCTCAATTGCAATCCCTCTGCCTCCCCGCCTCCACACCCTTATGGTAATACCCTCAACAAGAATGTAGAGTCGTCTGAGAGGTGCATGGGGAACTTTTGGGGAGTGTTGAGGAACTGCCGAGGGAGAATATAGGTGTGTAATTGAATGACGTTTTAACAGTAAACGAATGTAGAGTCGTCTGAGAAGCACCTGAGGGAGTGTTATGAGTAGTGTTTGATCTAATTTCAGGATGCGTGGATTGATGCATCAAGTCTTTGAGGGATCAAGGAACTGCTGAGGAGAGTATAGGTGTGGAATTGAATAATGTTTTTTTTTTCATTGGTGGATGAGAGCTCATGAGCTCTACCCAGAGATCCAGCTGAACTAGGACGATGATGCAAATATGAATCTTTACTGTCCTTTGCGTTTTTTTTGTACGATTATGATATGTGATCTTGAGCTGCTTGAAGTCTATAACACAAAGACTTGTACATGTTATATTGTCCTGTTTGCTGCGTTACTTCAACCCCTCTGTCTAAGAGAAACCCTCCATCAAACTAAGAGAAACCCCCAGTTCAAACTACTGTAGCTGACATCGTCACACTAGCATGGTCCCAACTCTCTTGGCTATGCTCATTCGGTAACTCAGTGTGGTTTTCGACGAGTTCCCTCATGAGCGCTCCATTCTGTGCCCCAGACCGGTCCTGTCGTGTTTCCTCAATTTCCTGTTGGAGGGAGAATACGAGTTCTTCCAGCTCTTGAACCCGTGGATCAACAATTATGGTCTCGTTTGCGGTGTTGGTATCACTCTGATGGGACTCTCGTTGTTGTCCAGCACGTGAGGCCCAAGCAGGTAGGAGAGGCTTCCATTGAATCATTGGACGATTAGAACTTGAAGGATTCCAATTGGAGGGGAAAGCTTCTACTGTATACAGGTTCAGAATGACAGTTCATCTATGACTCGAGATAAGACATACGTGTTCCAGGTTGTCTGCGACGCCAAAGTCGTGCCCACCACCGTGCACGTTGGTGGGTAGCAGGTAGTATCCCATCAGAAGTAGCCGTCGTCCCAATCAGCGGAAGATCATGATCAGGAATGGGGTTCTCGACGTTTTGGCTGTTTACGGTGCTGGATTTATGGTATACTCGCAATTGAGAGAAACCCTGAGTATGAGGATGAGGAAGCTGAAAAGGGTTGACTTGACATTGATTAGTGCTTATGGTTCTAACCGGCTCAACAATCATACCTGCGGTGGAGCTCTGTCTGGAGGACCAGAAGAGAAGCTTCTTTCTGCGCATGATTAAGAGAATAATGGTGATAACTCCAATGAGAGCAGGCACGACGATGGCTGCCAAAAGCTTTTCATGGAATGTACCGTTGGCAGCAGGTTGGGCGGTGACCGGCGTAGTGCTGATCTGTGGCCCAGTGGCTGTACTTGTTGCTTGGGATTGAGAGCTCGAAGATTGCAGGATACTCAAGCCTTTTTCCTCGGCAAGCGACGTGAAGGACGGGGTATAGAGTATGTAATCCAAGTTGAAGGAAGTATTCCCAAAAGATGAGACTTGCATTATGAGTGTATGGTTAGTTGCAGCAAGGTCTTCCTTGTGAAACCATTGGACGTTCCCCAACTGTCCCGCCGGGGTAGATTGAACATCAAGTGGTATTCCTCCATCCATGGTGTAAGTCATGTCTAACCATGATGTATTCTCAAAGGACTTGATCCCAAATACGGACACTGAGGTTCCTGTTATACATGGTGGAATGAGTGCATCATAGATTTCTTCCAAAATACCAACCATTAAAACGAAACGTGGCTGTTGCACCACGTGAAGAGGTTTGATGAGTGGTGTTTCCATATGTTGGAGTAACAGAAAAGCCTCCAGTAGTCTAGTATGGCCATGATCACCACCATTTCCATGAAACATCATGACAATTTTAAATACCTGGAAGCTTGTATTCCGTGTCCAATCACCTTCAAATTTAATTGAAGGATCAGTGTCATCGACAATTAAGCTCTGGCCTTGAAATGGTGTGTTCTCTCCCGCCGTAATAGTGGCGTAGTCAATGAAGCCTATTATTCCAGACTGAGAATCATCGGACACATTCGTCGTAATTGTCAGGTTATGTGTAGCATCAGGTAAAATTGGGGACTGGTAGAGGGGACCATTGTTTTCTTTTGGAACGAGTTGGATTCCAGGTTGCGTCTCGCCATCGATCATGACAACGACAGGCCAAGATTCAGTTACCTCTCCAAACAGTATGATGGAAATTCCTTCCATTCACTCTTAGTAAGCAAATGAGTATGAGAAGCTTGACCAGGTACCTGCCTGAAAAAGATACAGACAATAATAATAATACGGGTCCCGCATTGGGTGAGGTTATGCTAGTGACAGAGTTGCCAAAGTAGGATCCATCAGATAAGGAGGACGAAGTAGGTCCATAGTCGAAAGAACTATCATCCAAGACTATCGTTGCCATTGAAGAAGATGCGAAGTGGTGAGGAAGAAAGAGGAACCCTAGAAGAGGATCATATATATATGACTGTTGAATAGATTGGATCTTCTACCTTGACAATGACGGTTGAGCGAGAGAAAAACATCGTCTAAAAACAGAAATGGCAGTAGCTTCTGGTGGATTGTGTTTTCGAGATGGATGGTTGTGATCTGGACCATCGGATTTCAAGTCTATGGTCAGGTTGCAGGCTACTTATTTATGAATTATGAACTCTTTTTTGCTGATTGGAATACATGGGCCCATAGGTCTGGTACCGACTAACAATTCAGAAAAGAGGCAAGGATTAGGAACTTTGAGGAACTTCGAACCTCCAGTGAACCGCTTGACTTCTAGGGTTGCCGAATCATGATCAACTGGATTCCCATGTACTTCTCATCAATCTTTGAGGGTTCATCATTTCATCCAACCCTTGACAAGTAGTGATTATCTGTCATCAATGTAAAAGATAATCCCATTCAGACAAATGTGCCTCAGCTTCTCAGCAAATAGGACAAGTGACGGATTAAAATGGCACATTTGTTACTGAAACACAAGACCAAGAGTGGAATTGTTAACTATGTCGTCGATGCTGCGAGTGGTCGGTAAAAGAATCTCTGTCTACGTGAAGTCTAACCGAGTCGAGTGTACCAATTGGTATACAATCGCCTTTTGTTGCCCAAGACGTAAAGACACAGCAGATAGCTGACTATGTAATTTGCTGTGAACGGCAACCGAGGGGAGTTGCATCACGGATGATTGCACTAGTTTCGCAAGAGGTTCAAGTAAGCGTCTGATGTAGGACCAGCCTTGGTCAGCCCATAATGGCGGGCGCTGAGAGTCTCGAGCGATGAAGGCGTCGTGAGCTGTAGAGAATGGTCAGAAAAGAATCCGCCGGATGAGACTTAGAAGACATACAAGATGCAAAGACAGGGCGCATATCAAACCACCAGAACTAAGATGCATGAGATGCTCAAGTCTACACAGTGCATGGGCATGCAGATCAAGAACCGAGCTCAAGGTTCGTACACATCCACGTCGCCTCCACCATCCCCAATCTCATCAATCCCATCTCCTCCCCCTTCACAGCTTTCTCACCCCTCACTTTCCCCTTCCCCTTTGCATGTTGTGCTTGTCCTCATCGAACCCACCACCCCCGCCTCCACCCCCCCACCCCTGCTCACCTACACTCTTCGACACACATGCCCTTCTTCCCTGTCACCCAATCAATCATATGCACCGCCGCCTAGTCTCTACGACCCATCCAACAAGTGCGATGGCGAGGTATTCGTTCTTTTATTTGATAAGGAGCGCCAGGACGGGGAAGGGTACCCGTGGGCACAGGGGCTTCGCAGAAGCAGACGCATGGGCGGTGCTCATGACGTGTGTGACGACTTTTTGAAGCATTGGTAGGGTCTGGTAGAGGAAGTGGTCGCAGTGTTTATGGGAAGAATCACCATAATTGTCGCGATATTATTCTCCTCTGGATTTGTATCGGGCTCCATGCTCCTTGTCGTACGGGTCTCTGGAACATGTATGTACAAAGTACCATGAGTACCAATGTGATCGCAACTACTGCAAACGGGAGCATGAGAGAGAAAGTGAAAGTGAATACAAAAGGGAGAGGGAGCCAGGGAATGTGGCTGCGATTGCAAACGAGTCTGTATGCCAATAAGTCGATCAACGAAGACGGAGCCATCCATCTTACCCACCACGAACGTTCATTTTCACAGTAACATGATATCGGTGCCCTTTCACCCTGTCCACATCCAACCCTGAGTGCGAACTCATTTTCACCGACGGCCAAGGTGCGCCCTCCCTTTTTGTTCTCTTCTTATCCATTCCTAATCCCTCCAACAGACCCCACAGACCCCTTTGAAAAAGCCGTAATCCACGTCGCGGGCACTGAACAGCGAGTCTGCTTCCGTGAAATCCCGTTAGGGCACACTTCCCCGACCAGCGCATCGCCATCCAAAAGGGAAGTATCAAGACGCCACCGCTGCGCTCGATAGATGGGTCGGAAGCGGCGGCGCATATATAATGTCGATTGAGTGACGGGAAAGATAGGGGCGGGGGTAGAGGATTCGACGAAGATGAGGACGACGCGCGCAAAGAAGGGGAAGACGAAGAGGAAGGCGAGGGATTAGGGTAGATAGGGAGAAGGGATGGAAGTGGATGAGAACGGATGATGCGATGGATGTACGAGCTTCGAGCTTGTTTACGAGGACCACGTGCGTGAAGGGAAAGGGAAAGGTGAGGGGATGGAGGGGGATGAGGGACAGCTGACACGATGAATGTCTATGAGCTTTGATCTCGTTTCATGTGCCAGACAAGGATATCCGTGCGCGCGGAGTCAAGTTCATCTTTTCAATTCGACCGCCGACCAGCCTCTGTGTGTTTCAACCAACGCAAGCAGACCTCATAACTCCCCATCAATAGCCTGCACGTTGACGGTTCAGATCACAACAGTCCAATCTTGAAGACACAATCCACCTGATGGTAGTTGCATTTCTATTTGTAGACGATTTTTCTCTCGCTCGACTGTGAAAGTTCTCAAGGTAGAACATGCAGTCTGTTCAATAATCCCAATGTCGGGCTGCCATCATATATAAAGGATCCTCCTCCAGGATTCTCTTTTTTTTTCTTGCATCTTCTTCAATGGCGACCATAATCTTTGATGATGACTCGAATCATTTTGAGTATGGACCCAAGGCCTTCAAAGAACCCAACAGAGACTACTATGGCAGTTCTGCCACAACTCAAACCTCAGAAGTCTCTGTTAATCCAGAGGGACTGATTTCAGTATCTGTATCTTTTTCAGGCGGGTACCAGGCCAAGCTTATCATACTAATTTACTGACTGGGTGTGAATGCACTATGTAGGAACTTCCATCACACTATTCGGAGCGTTAACCCAACCTTTGCCTGTCAATGTCACGATCGATGGCGAAATGCAACCTGAGATCCAACTAATCAACAGTGGTATTAATGATTATCCTTTGTATCAGTCCCCAACTCTACCTGCCACGGAGCACAACCTGACAATAACGGCGAATATGTCCAGCCATCGCGAGTCGTCGGACGGAGTCCCTTACGAAGTTATAATCGACTTTGCTACTGTTACTGCAGGAGAGAATACTTCGTTGGTTGGAGAGCGCTTGATTCTTGACGACAGTGATCCTTCGATTATATTTGAAGGTAGTTGGGCGCGCAATAGAAGTATTCCGCCATCTCTCATTGGCTCGAACGCTGTTGGTACTTTTCTCATTCTGCCGAGATATGGAAACGGAAGTCGTCAGAGCTTCTCAGACGGCGCATCAGCTACATTTCATTTTAATGGTTTGTATGATAGATACTGATTTGTTCCATGATCAATATCACTCACTTCAATATGTTCAACAGGAACCTCAGTGTCTATATTCGGGGTTAATATGATGAATGGTCCACCGTCATCTCTAACAATGAATTTCAGTGTGGATGGAGAATCGGTGTCGAGTGTTGTCGGGTCAGGAGACCTAAGCTCGCCAACGTTCCAATGGTATCAAAAGGACGGCCTCTCTGCAACGAATCATACATTCATAATGACAGTTGGTCCTGTTCACACTGCCATCTTCGACTTGGACTACATAACCTATGCCCCATCCTTCGCGTCTCTTGCCGAAGAAAAAGGCTCAAATATCCAGCAAACTTCAAGCTCTCAATCTCAACCACCAAGTACAGTTATTGGGCCACAGATCAGCACTACATCACTACCCACCCAACCTGATACATCTCATGGAAAGCTTTTGGCAGCCATAGTTGGACCTGTTCTTGTTGGAACTATTGTTGTTATTCTCTTAATAGTGTACAGGAAGAAACTCGGAACCTTCTGGTCCTCCAGACAGAACTCCAACACCGGTATGTTGTCATGAACCTAGAGTCAGAAGCATAGCGCTAATCTGTGTCAAGTCAATCCTTTCCGACTTCCTAATCCTCAAACTCAAGATTTTTCTCAATTGCGAGTGTATCATAAATCCGGCACTGTAAATGGGCAAAATGTCCAAAGCCTCATTCCTGATCATGATTTACCGCTGGTTGGGATAACGGCTAATACTTCTAATGGGGTAGGGTGGATACCTGCTACACACAGACATGCACGCTGGTGGACACGACTTTGGCGTCGCACACAGCCCAGAACATGTATGTTTTATCCTTGAGTTGTGCGCAAGCCGTCATTCTGAACCTGTATACAGTGGAAGCGTTTCCTCCCAATTGGAATTGGAATCCCTCGAGTTCTAATCGTCCAACGGTCCAACGGAAGCCTCCACTACCTGTTGCGGCCTTGCGCGCTAAACAGCCACGAGTATCTCGTCAGAGTGATGCCGGCAGCGCAAACGAGACCATCATTGTTGATCCACAGGTTCAAGAGTTACAAGAATTGGTATTTTCCTTGCAGCAGGAGATTGAGCAAACACGTGAGGTATACGGAGCACAGAATGGGGTACTGATGAGAGAAATGGTTGGGAACCACCCTGAATTACCGGACGGACGTGACCGAGAGAATGGGGATCATGTTAGCATGACGATGTCAACCACAGTAGTTTGATACCAGTGTAGGGTTTCTCTTTCTCAAGTTTGACTGGATTCGAAGTTGTCATAACAAAAACCTGAGGCTCAAAGGACTCGAGAGCTCTAAGCATCTTGACTTGACAGACGGAAATTGCGGAGTGAACTGTGAAATCCTATCTAATCTTATCGCCACGTATGCTGTAGCCGTGGCACTACTGCATTCCTCTCATCCCACGTTTTTCCAGCAGGGCGCTTTGCGTTTACGGCGTGTTTTGTTTTGGTCGCATCTCTGACTTTGTGGCGCCATCGGTTCCCTCTTCGGGCCATTACATTACACACTCCCAGGCTTCAGAAGAATGGTGATCGGGATCTTCATCAAACCCCGAACGCCAGCCTCTCTCTCAGTCCTATCAGTGGATGATGCAATTCTCGCAATCACTAGTACTATCCCAATCCGCACAGGACGACCTCAACGCTCACACACAATCCTGTGCATCCGCTTCTCATAATACACACAGCGATACTTCTCATATCTTCCTATCCTTTGTCCGACCCAAGTCCTAACTTCGATATTACTACAAGCACACTGGATATCCGCAACTTCTCTGTTGCCACCTCAACACCCCACCCAGTCCACCATCGGCACTACCGCCTTCTGTTGTGCTCCCACTGAAGTACCTCCTACGAGCGTGAGGTGCAGGCGCAGTTTAGGACAAGAATCCTTACAGTTGTTGCGATACTGTCCTCTTCCACATCCGTATCGGGATCCATATCCACCCCCCATCATCCTACACCATTTGCGACCACCAACTTGGCGTTCCTCCATCCCGCCAGGGTCTTTCAACTTTTTTTCCTACCCCAGCTCCTTCTCGTACGAGTCTCTAGAACCTCTATACACGAAGTACCGTGAGCATCGATGTGATAGCGACTACCGCGAACGGGAGCGTGAGCGTGAGCACGAGAGAGAAAGAGAAAGCGAGAAAGGGAAAGGAAGCCAGGGATCATGGTTGCGATTGCACACGAGTCTATATGCCAGTAAGTCGATTGATGTAGATGGAGCCATCCATCCCACCCATCACGAAGGTTCATTCTCACTCCAACATGATATCGGCGCCCTCTGGCCTTTTCCATATCCAACCTTGATTGCGAAAGCGACTACACCAGAGACAGCGGATGCGAGAGATGGGGTGAAGCCAGATGTCGCGAGAACACGGAGTAATACGAGAGAGGGAGCATACACCTGAGAGGGAACGAGAGGTATGGGGTGCGAGAGGGAGAAGGAAAAGCAATGAGTAAAGTACCAATATGAGAATCGTGTGCCGCCTCCACCGCTGCCACCCCACTCACTCTGCGCCGACCATCCCTAGCGCAAGACAACGAAAAGTACGAGATTGGTAAGGGGTGTCATGAAGGAAGACGACGATAACACCACCGCCACCATCTCCTTCGCCTCTGCCCCGCGCCATACCAAAGCAATGAACACCGAGTACTCTGAACTCCTATCCGCTCCCATAGAGTACTACAAGTACCTCTAGCACCATCCCCACCTTCCGCATCACCATTCCGCACCCATCTCGGCTTCCCTTGTTGACATTATCTGCCTACCCCCGGTGTTTAACGGGATGGCAAAACTCGCTACTTGTGCACCTACTTTCGCAAGGATTCTTTCGACAAAGTGGCACACACCGACATAACGGTAGATGTGTCTACAAGCTTTTTTAATACAGTGACGTCCGTGGGCGTTGTGTGGACTCGGTTCCGACAGGTGAGATTGGCTCGTACGTCGTCTCCCGTTCTAGCACTGACGGATTCTTCTCCGAATGTTCGCTACAGCTCATGACGCCTTTGTCGTTTAATAACCTCAGTTCCAACATTATAGGCTGACCAAAGATATTGGCGTCGATCTCCGTCGGACGACGAACAAACGTAAATCTTAAATTTGATGGCAAACTCTTGTTCCTATTCACAGCGAATCAATAGTTAACAATCTGCCGCCTCTTTACAACATGAGCTTCTCACTCAGATTGTTTATTCCAACGTTCCCCGCGATGCAAAGACTTATTCAATTACGAAGGCCTCATATACTAGCAGCACGCTTGTAGGTCAAAAGTCGCGGTGAACCGTTACGCAACCCGATAGCAAATCGTCACGCGTCATCCTCATTGACCTAGTCCAGTACAAGACCTAGTCCAGGACAAGGCTCGTCCTGGACGAGGCCATCATGACTAGCACTTGACCAGCACTCGACAAATATTGACATCCCAGTAATCACGATCCGGACAAAAACCTACGTTCTCGGCCCAATTATTCTGATTTCTGTTCCAATGATGAACGAACGTGCTTCTTCGAACCTTACGTTTTTAGCTGCTCCACGCTCTAACCACGCCCCATCTCAAAATTCCTCTTATCAGCAGATTTTCCCACAGTTATGGAATATATATGTCATCTTCGCCTTACCTCTTCAAATCAGCATGTACGAGTCCTATCTGTTACCTCTCGTATACGTCGCGCTCGTGGTTCCAACTGGTCTTCTCATTAAATGGTGGTTCACCCCATCATCCAGGCTACCTTATCCTCCGGGACCCACTCCCAGACTTATCTCTGGTAATTATGGAGAACTTCCCACTGTTCTTCCTTGGTTGAAGTATACCTCGTGGGCTAAACAATACGGTCATTATCTGTTCATTTTTGAACTTTGCCTCATTAATCTGGCCCGGATAGGGAGTCTTGTGCATCTCAGGGCATTCAGGGACCATATCGTCGTCGTCAGTACTGTGGAAGATGCGAATGCAATGTTCGAAAAACGTTCTCGTATCTATTCTGATCGCCCTACATTGACCATGATTAATCTGTAAGCAGTCCTGTATCATGAATCTTGCAAGCTCCTCGATTCGTGTTTCATGATCAGTATGGGTTTCAATTTCATGGCGGCCTTTGTTGGTTATGGTGAAAAATGGCGTCGTCATAGAAGACTATACCAACAGACCCTCAACAAGACGGCGGTCCAACGGACTCAGGAGCCAACTCAAACTCTCAAGGTGCATGAGTATCTTAGTCAATTGATTGTAACGCCCGATGACTTTATGAGTCACTTTCGAAAGCAAGTCTCCTTTTCTCCCAGTATTATTTCATCTCCTTAACCTGGCAGGCAGTGTCACTGCATCAGTTATCATGGCAACTGTATACGACAACAATATGTCGCAATCCGAGATCGAAAGGTTTACCGATATTTCCGAAGCAGCAATGGTCAAACTTTCAGATGCGTTCTTTCCTGGTACATTCGTTGTAGATGCGTTGCCCTTCCTCAAATATTTACCTGCATGGTTCCCCGGAGCTGGCTTCAAGAAGTATGCTGCGGACTCTAGAGCCTTAACAGATGAAATGCAGAATGGCCCATTCAAATATGTCAAGGAACAGTTGGTAAGTACGCCCGCACGGTCATAATTTCTGCCAGTGCCTGTATTGATGCAAACTTGGAGGGTGCGGGTCTGGAAATCTCTGGCCTGGTATCGACACTGTTGGAGCACAAGAGCGATGCCGATGAATCGTTCCAAAAAGAAGTGGATATAAAAGAGATTGCTGCAACTATATTCGGAGGTAATTCTGAATCAGTAAACTTTGTTTCACACTGTATTGACATCAGCCACTCAGCTGGCGCGGATACAGTACGTGGATCACAAACGATTCGAAAACAAAGCCATTGATTCTTCCTGCAGTCCGTGTCCGCTCTGTCGACTTTTATATATGCCATGGTGGTCAACGTTGGGGCACAGAAGAAGGGGCAAGCTGAGATCGATGCTCTAATTGGCCCGAATCGATTGCCAGACTTCGGCGATCGTCCAAATTTGCCATACATCGAGGCGATCTATCGAGAAGTCATGAGATGGCATCCTGTCACACCACTAGGCGTCTCACACGCTGCCTTGGAAGACGATGTCTACAACGGTTACTTCATCCCCAAAGGTTTTTCGAATCTTCCCATTCACCATGACGTTCTCATTCAATTCTAGGAACAACCGTTATATCAAACATCTGGTTCGTAATCTTAAGATGGAGCGAAGTGCTGACTCAACGCAACTGATATACCTACGATTTTTGTTAGGGCGATGACACATGATGAAACACGATATTCTCAGCCCGATTTATTCCTGCCAGAGAGATTTTTTGACAGCGGGAAGCTAAACGATGATGACACTGTTTTAAGTTTTGGTTTTGGTAGACGGTGAGCATCTACTCATTTCGGCCTGCTTCTGTGTGTGACAAAAATTGAAGAATATGCTCTGGTCGTCATATGGCGAGTTCAACGGTAGAATGCTCTGTTCAAGAATACATGGTAGAATTACTAACATTTGTATCGCTAACGTATAGATTTGGCTGGTTATTGCTGCCACTCTCGCCACCTTTGACATTCGGAAGGCAAAGGACGAACAAGGAAATGAGGTCCCTGTCGATGGAGGCTATACTGATGGACTTATTTGGTACGATGCGCCATCCTTCCGAAAGAAAAATTGAATGACCTTTTTCCAGTCAAAAACACCCGTTCCGTTGCTCTATCACACCACGCTCTGAGGAGGCTCGGAAGCTGATCCTCGATGCCCAGTCTCGTCAAGATTAATTCTGTATATGAAGCTGTACTAGTACACAAGTTGTTGCGCTGTTCAATCCGATTGTGTTGAAAGTGTCGTGCGTCTTGTCTATTTGGTTATTGCGTTTGCCCTCGAAAGCCTCTCGAAATAGAGTTTGCTTGACTTGCCTCACAATCTTATCTAATCTTATCGCCACGTGCTGTGGCACGAATTCGGAACGGTGGCCCTTGTATTTACTCTTTAGACCTCCGCCACCTCGCCATGGTATGTAAATCCCTCCGCCCCGTCACGAATACCACTAACTACCTGGTACCTAACAGTCGACAAACTGTAGACGCCGTCTCATCCGTGACTTCAAGCGCCTGTCCACTGATCCTCGGTGGACCATTGGCGAGAGGAACTTGACGGTCGAATGTAAGGATGAGTTTAAATGTGCCGTCTTCCAAGGGTGTGTCGGCTGTTGGTGTTGGCGTTGGAGCTGTCAGCAAGGTCGTAGAATGCGAGAGAGAAGAGGACGTACCTGGACCAAAGATGACGACGTTCCAGAACATAATGTTATCGGGGCATGGGCTGCCAGAGATGCCCTCTGCCAATGTCTATGCGAACGGCGAGAGAACTTCATCCTTGAGATAGCTTCCTTACTTCCTGTTTGTCCATCACCACCCATTATGATACTGATAAGTACGTGAGTACGAACACAACAAGATATCAGCCGATAATATTACATCAAGCGACGTTGGCGAAATCTCACTAAGTCCAGCGTTGGAAATCTCCGAAGGTCACATGGTTGCAAAGAACTTGGTGGTCAATAGCGTTCACCTCACAGAAATTGTACAGTGAACCGTGACCCCTATCTAATCCTATCACCACGTAGTATACTGTTGCCGTGGCACTTGGCACTGCACGTATCTCATCCCATGTTTTGCCAGGAGGGTGCTTCACGTTCGTGGCTTGTTTTGTTTTGGTCACACCTCTGACTTGTGGCGCCATCAGTTCCCTCTTGCACGCTCTCGATCGGGACCTTCGTCGAACCCCGAACACCAGCCTCTCTCTCTCCCTCCTCGTCTCAGTGAATAATGGAATTCTCGCAATCACTAGCACTACCCCAACCTGCACAAGACGACATCAACGCTCACATACAATCCTCTGCATCCGCTTCTCATGATGCAGTGATACCTTTCATCCTCCTATCTTTTGCCCGACCCAAGTCCTAATCTCTATATTACTACAAGCTCTACACTGGATACCCAGTCTTCTGTCGCAACGTCTCGAGGAGGTACGACGCATGCCTCAATCTGGAAAAATTGTTGTGCTTCCCAAGTGCCTCCTACGAACGTGAGACACTCACAACTCCTGTGTGTACATGCGGTACTCTACAATTGTCGTGATACTATCCTCCGCATCCGTATCAGGATCCATGTTCACCCCCATTATCCTACACCACTTGCGATCATCACCCCTCCCTCCCGCAAGGGTCTTTCAATCTCTTATTCCTACCTCAGCTCCTTGTCGTACGGGTCTCCAGATCCTCTATACACGAAGTACCGTGAGTGTCGATATGATCGCGACTACCGCGAACGGGAGCGAGAGCGTGAGCACGAGAGAGAAAGAGAAAACGAACACGGAGAGGGAGCCAGGGAATGTGGTGCGATTGCAAACGAGTCTGTCTGTATGCCAATAAGTCGGTCGATGTAGACTGGAGCCATCCATCCCGCCCACCGCGAACGGTTCATTCTCACTCCAACTTGATAATCGGCGTCCTCTCCTCTTGTCCTCATCCAACCTTGAGTGCGACAGCGACTATACCAGAGACAGCGAATGCGAGAGTCGATGGGTGAAGCTAGATGTCTCGAGAACACGAAGTAATACGAGAGAGGGAGCACAAACTTGAGAGGGAACGAGAGGCATTGGGTGCGAGAATGTGAGAGGGAGGAAGCAACGAGCAAAGTACCAATACGGAATCGTGTGCCGCCTCCACCGCTGCCGCCCCACTCACCCTGCGCAGGCCGTCCCCAGCGCAAGACGGAAGCTACGAGATTGGCAAGGGATGTGGAGGAAGACGATGATAACACCACCAACACAATCTCCTTCGTCTTTATATCGCGTCATACCAACGCAACGAACCGAGCACTCTGAACTCTTGTCCGCTCCCATAGAGTTCTCTACCTTACCCCCAGTGTCGAACGGGGTGGCAAAACTCCCTACTTGTACTGTCACCAGGATTTTTTCGATAAAGCGGCACACCTGTATAACGGTAGATGTGCCTACAAGCTTTGAAGCTTGATGATCGGTGATGTCGTTTTCAATGCACGGTCCGTGCACGTTGTGCGGACTCGATTACAGAAGAGTGACACATTGGCTCGTACGTCTTCTCCCGCTCTAGCACTGAGGGATTCTTTTCTGACTGTTCGCTGCAGCTCATGACGCCTTTGTCGTTGAATAATCTCAGCTCCAGCATTATAGGCTGACCAAAGACATTGGTGTCGATCTCCGTCGGGACGACGAACACGCATAAGCCTTATATTTTATCGCAAACTCTTGTCCTTATTCAAAGCGAATAAATAGCTGACAATCTGCCGCCTCTTTACAACACGAACTTCTCACTCAGATTTTTCACTCCAACATTGCTCGCGATGCAAAGACTTATTCAATTCCGAGGACCTCGTGTACTAGGATGCAACTGCAACGGTCAAAAGTCACAGTGAATTGTTATGCCACCCAACGGCAAATCGTCACGCGCCATCCTCGTCTTGGACTAGATCATCATGACCAGCACTTGATCAGCATTCGACAAATATTGACGTCCCGATAATTACGATCTGGACAAAAACCTACATGTTCAGCTCAATTATTCTGATGTATATAGTGAAAAACACTAAGAAACAACCTCTTGGCATCACCAAATAAAGAAATGTCATACCCCTCAGAAAATAAGAATTAAAATCCAAAAACCATCGGAATCAACGCGGATTGATGATCGCTTTCAAATGGTCTCAACCATATCTCGAAATTTGAAGGTTTAATTTTTTTTTTTTGATGCCCAAAACTGGATTCTGGACCTTTATGTAAGCTGATGACCCTAGATATATCCCAATTTAGTATATCTAATCATTAGATAAGATATCAGCCAGCATAAAACAGAGGAGGCAATACGCTGAATAGTCTCTTGGTACTTGTCAAAATGCTATATAAGAGTCAATCAGTCAGCTATATTGATGTTGTTCAAGGGTTAAAGATGTATGCCAAGCTGTTATAAAGCAGAAAAACAATATTCTTGCACGCACAAGCAGTTGATGATTTCTTCAAAATCTGGATTTTGGTCACGTGATTGGGTAATTTTCGGACATTTCATTTTTATGCATATCTCCCCTGGTTTCCTTCCTGAGAAAAAAAGTTGTGGCCTCCAGTCCAAAATTGGACCCAGCCCTGACAGGCCGCTTCACTTACCACTGTATAATGATGAACGAACGTGCTTCTTCGGATCTTATGTTTTAGCTCTTACCACGCCCTCATCTCCTCAAGATATCCTCTTATCATCAGATGTTCCTTTGTCCCACAGTTCTACTTTCCTCCCACAAGTTATGGAATATATATAGGTGACTTGTCACTGGCTTATCATCTTCGCCCTACCTCCTCAATCAGCATGTCCGAGTCTGAGTACTCTCTGCTACCTCTCGTATATGTTGCACTCGTGGTTTCAACCGGCTTCCTCATTAAATGGTGGTGCACTCCATCGTTCAGGCTACCTTATCCTCCCGGACCGCACCGAGACTTATCTCTGGTAATTTCGGAGAACTTCCCACTGTACTCCCTTGGTTAAAGTATACCGAGTGGGCTAAACAATACGGTTATTATCCACTCATCATTAGTTGAAGTTTATCCCATCAACTTGGCCTATGACTAGGAAGCCTTGTGCATCTCAGAGCATTCAATGACCACGTCGTCGTCGTTAATACTGTAGAAGACGCAAATGCACTGTTTGAGAGACGTTCCCGTCTCTATTCTGATCGCCCTACCTTGACAATGGTGGAACTGTATGTGTAGTCCTATATCACGGCTCTCACCGGTTCCTTGACAATTTGTGACCAATGACCAGTATGGGATGGGATTTCAATGCCGCCTTTGTTAGATATGGTGACAAATGGCGTCGTCATAGAAAACTATACCAGCAGACTCTCAACAAGGCGGCAGTCCAGCGGACTCAGGAGCCGACACAAACTCTCAAGGTGCATGAGTATCTTACTCGATTGCTCATCGCACCCGATGATTTCATGACTCACTTTCGAAAGCAAGTCTCCTTGTTTTCGCTCGTATCTTTCGTCTCCTTATTCCTGCCAGTGTCACCGCATCGATTATAATGGCGACGGTGTACGACAATACAATGTCGCAATCTAAGATCGAAAAATTTGCAAGTATTTCCGAAGCAGCAGTGGCCCAACTTTCAGATGGGTTCTTCCCTGGTGCCTTCGTCGTTGATGTGTTGCCTTTCCTCAGATATATACCTGCATGGTTACCCGGAGCCGGTTTCCAGAGGTTTGCTGGCGAATGTAGAGTCTTGACAAAAGAAATGCAAGAAGGCCCATTAAGATATGTCAAGGAACAGCTGGTACATCTGCACAATCGTAATATCTTCTAGTGTTCGTATTGATGCAGACCTGGAGACCGCGGGTCTCGAAGTCTCCGGTCTAGTAGCAACGCTGTTAGAGCGCAAGAGCGATGCAAACGAACCATTGCGCGAAGAAATGGATATAAAAGGTGTGGCTGCAACTATTTTCGCAGGTAATTCCGAATCAATAAACCTTGTTCGCACCGTTTTGACCTCAATTACTCAGCTGGCGCAGATACAGTCGTGACTTCACAAATAATTTGAATACAAGGCCACTGATTTCCCCCCCCAGTCTGTGTCCGCTCTGTCGACTTTCATGTATGCTATGGTGGTCAACCTCGAGGCACAGAAGAAGGCACAAAACCGAGATCGATGCTCTAATTGGCCCAAAACGATTGCCAGACTTCAGCGATCGTCCAAATTTGCCATACGTCGAGGCGATCTATCGAGAAATCATGAGGTGGCATCCTGTGGCTCCATTGGGTGTCTCACACGCTGTCTTAGAAGATGATGTCTACAATGGCTACTTGATCCCCAAAGGTCTTTCGAATCTTCCGATTTATCTTGGTGTTCTCTCAATGGATTTCAGGGACAACCGTTATATCAAACATATGGTTCGTAATGCCAAAATGAAGTGTATTACTGACGCAAAGCAACTGATATACTTGTAATTCTTGTTAGGGCAATGACTCATGATGAAGTACGATACCCTCAACCCGATTCATTCATACCGGAGAGATTTCTTGAAGAAAACGGAAAACTCAACGACGACGACACTGTTTTAGCATTTGGCTTTGGCAGACGGTGAGCACTCACTACCTTGGCCTGTTCTTGCATCTTACCGAAAGCCAAACAAGAATTTGCCCTGGCCGTCACATGGCGAGTTCAACGGTACAATGCTGCGCTCAGTAGTCTTGCATTGTAGTAGAATCATTAACGGTCGTACCACATTTTCACAGGTTTGGCTGGTTATTGCTACCACCCTTGCCACCTTCAACATTCGAAAGGCGAAGGACGAGCGAGGAAATGAGATTACCATTGACGGAGGCTATACTGATGGACTTGTTTCGTACGTTGCGTCATGTTTTTATCAGTAAACGATGGTTAATTGATCTTCTTTCTCTAGCCATAAACACCCATTCCATTGCTCTATTACACCACGCTCTGAGGAGGCTCGGAAGCTGATCATCGATGCCCAATCTCGTCAAGATTGATTCTGTACATGATATCAATTGAGCTGTATTAGTATACAAGTTGTTACGCTGTTCAATCCGATTGTGTTGAAGATGTTGTACATCTTGTCTATTGGTCATTGCGTCTGCCCTCGAAAGCCTCTTGAAATGGGGTTTGCTTGACTTGGTGACGATCGAACGAACGAACGAATCATGCGGTTGTAAGTTGCGCTCTGTCTTCAGTTATGACTACATTTTTCCCGGCTCAGCTCAGCGTCTACCAATCTTATCTAATCTTATTGCCACGTGCTGTGGCACGAATTCGGAACAGTCGTCCTTGTATTTACTCTTTAGACCTCCGCCACCTCGCCATGGTGTGTAAATTCCCCCCGCCCCGTCGCGAATACCACTAACTACCTGGTACCTAACAGTCGACAAACTGTAGACGCCGTCTCATCCGTGACTTTAAGCGCCTGTCCACTGATCCTCCAGGGGGCATCTCTGGCAGCCCATGCCCCGATAACATTATGCTCTGGAACGCCGTCATCTTTGGTCCAGGTACGTCCTATTCTGTCTCGCATTCTATGACCTTGCTGATAGCTCCAACGCCAACACCAACAGCCGACACACCCTTCGAAGACGGCACATTCAAACTCATCCTTACATTCGACGAGTCATACCCGAACAAACCACCGACCGTCAAGTTCCTCTCGCGAATGTTCCACCCCAATGTCTATGCGAACGGCGAACTTTGTCTGGATATTCTGCAGAATAGGTGGAGCCCGACGTATGATGTGACGGCGATCTTGACGAGCGTGCAGAGTTTGCTGCATGATCCGAATCCTGGAAGCCCTGCCAATGCGGAGGCGGCCATGCTGTATAGGGAGAATATGAAGGAGTACGTGAGGAGGGTCAAGGAGACGGTGGAGGAGAGTTGGTTGGACCCTGGAGAGGGGGAGAAAGAGAAGGAAGTAGAAATGGAGGAGGCAGCAGCAGCCTAGGGGTGAGGCCTAGATCTGGGGAGTGCTTTGTCAAGATGGACAGACATTCATTGAATTCAGAGACTACGCATCTGGAAGAGTGGTGCGTTTATTCGACATCTAGCAGTGTATACATTTGGACTTGTGCGATAATTCTATTCTATTCCTCTTTAATCCTACTGAACTCGAATGCTTTGGGCCGCTCTGCCTGGTCTGATCAGCTTTTACCAGTGGCCACGAGGATGTCGTGCGGAGGGTGTGTAAAGCGGGTCGACTCGATCGACCGATTTGGTCATCATTCTATTCCGACAAGGAACAATAGCGTGGATTCAAGAAACACCGACTACAATATACGAGGACTGTTGTAATCTCCAGATTGTACGTGTCCTTCCCTGCTCAAAGCACACCCGAACACACCCCTTCGAGCCACTCAATATCACTCCTTACGGTAGTCAAATTCTCATACCCTCCCTCCGTAATTACGACAACATCCTCGATCCTGACCCCACCTACACTCTCATACCTCCTCAACACCTCCACGTCCACAAACGCCGAGTCGCGTGCCTTCGCACGACCCAACAAATGCGGAGAGAAATAAATCCCCGGCTCAACGGTAACCACCATGCCCTGCTCCAAAGGCCTTCGGAGCCTCAGATACCTATACGGACTTTGGTGGCCCCACTTTGCCTCGTCTACACCCGGCTTTGCGCCGTCGCCTAGTACAACGACGCTCCCAGTTGCTGGGTCGGTAGGTTTGGAGACGGTGGGAACGTCATGTACGTCCAGGCCCAACGAGTGGCCGAGTCCATGGGGGAAGAAAGCGGCAGTGAGTCCTGAAGCTAGGATCGCCTCCTCGGTGTGCTCTGCATCCGAGCGGAAGATACCTAGGCGCTGGAACCCGTGGATTAGTGTACGATGGCAGACCAGCTGCACCTCGTCCCAATGCAACCCTGGTTTCAGCAACGCGAAGGAGGCGTTTTGCATTTCCAACACCAGAGAGTAGATTGCACGAGCTTCGGGCGTGAACTTCCCGCCGTTACCGACGGGCATGGTGCGTGTTATGTCGGAGGCGTAGTTGGTCCATTCGCAGCCTGCGTCGATAAGGAGGACTTGAGGAAGGATTTGTTTATCTGGTGAAGAGGAAGTAGTGAAGGACGCGACGTTGTGGTGATCGTGCGGGGAGACAGGACCCCAGGCAAAGTCACGGTCATTACAACAGTAGTGGAGCGTTGAAGCCCGTGTAGAGGCAGCAACGATAGGAAGATAGGCTTGGTGTACAGCTCTAAAGATTGTTTGAGAACGAATTGATAGTGATCTTGCAGCACGTACCCTTCGCGCCTGCAAGAAGCTACGAAAATTGCCTCTGCCTCTGCCTCCTTCTCAATGAGCCACTCGCCAGGGAGAGGAGGGCGGTCTGCTGCTGCTGCGCCTTGGCGGAGACCATTCTTGACTGCTTGTCCAAGTACTCTCATCACAACTTCGTGCGCACGCGAGCTAATAGCGTTCGCCCGACGGATTAGCTCGATCTCGTAGGCGTCTTTCGTAAGACGTGCATTCTGAAGAGCAGTCAAGAGGTAATGATCCGTAACAGCAATCGAGTCTTGCGCGAGAGCAACAGAAGTATAAGCTTCAGGTAACTCTGGATAAAGGGGTGAGTTGCGAGGGAGGGTGTGGACAAGTGCACCCGGCAGTGCAGCGAGGAGGGTAGCGAGGGTTTCCTGCAAGGCAGGGGGATGATCGACTCGTGTGACATCGTGTGATTCTGCAGCAACAGAGAGAGATGGCGGTGGAACGGACCACATGATGTCGTCTTCGTTCGCCTCGGGGATGAAGAGGTCAACTGAGGGTGTCTGTTCAAGTGAAGTGCCGGGCTGGTAGGCCGCGAGCAGGAAAGAAGAGGGTACATCACAGCCCGTCAAGTAGTAAAAATTAGACTCTTGACGAAAGGATAGCTCGCGATCTGTATCATGGCGAAAACCAGTGACTTCGCCGGCTAGAAGCAAAACTTGGGGCTACAAAGAGTCAACAAAAGCCTTGGCAGAACCCAGGGACTCACCTTTGACTTTTCGGCGGAAGGTAGCAGCTTGACGAGCTGCTGAAAAGTCTTTCTAACATGGCTAGAAGCTGGCTGACATCGTTGAGCGGCTGATGATGGTGTTAGGCGAAGACTGACCTGGATACAAAGTCATGATAAGAGGTCAAGTTATCAGTCGGGGTTCGGATCAATTTCCGACACGAAAATGTTGTCCCTCTCCAAGGCCGAGAAATCCTACGTTCAGGCCGGCCTCCTCGCCTCGCCCCCTTCTCGTGCAGATGGTCGTGCTTTGCTTGATTTTCGCTCAGTAGCACTGGAAACGGGCGTGGCGCCTCTCGCCAACGGGAGTGCACGTCTCAGTATTGGCAGGAATCCACACGATGGTGGAGGAGGCACCGAGGTCGTTGCTGCAACAAAGCTTGAAGTCGAGTCGATCGACGAAGACGGTGAAGGGAGAGACAGTGGTCGTATAGCATGTACAGTATCCTGGTGAGCCCCGCCGTCTTCCCTCGATTCTCCATCATCACTAATTGCACAAGACCATCTAGTTCACCCTCTGCCTATCCACATCTATCCTCTTCTGCACTCGACGATATCCAGGCAGATCTCACCTCTCTCCTGCACCAAACCCTCTCACACTCCTCTCTGCACCCCCGAAACCTCACCATCTTAAAATCCAAGAAATCGTGGCTGCTCAACCTCGATGTTCTTGTCCTCTCGGACGCAGGTAATATCCTTGACGCGTTGTTCATGGCCTCCCGCGCCGCACTGTGGGATACTCGTGTGCCGAGGACTAGAGGGGTCGAATACGAGGCGCCTTCACGCAAGGACACGGGGAAAGGAAGGGAGGACATGGACGTCGATGAGGACGAACATGAGAATACGCAGAAGCAGAGTGGGTTCGACACGCGCAGGTTGCCCAAAGCGACAGATTTCGAGCTTCCGGACTATTGGGATGAGGGCGAAGTGCTAGATGGTAGGGAACGGTGGCCGGTTGCGATAACACTCAATCTCGTGAGTTACTCCGACACGGTGATAATGTCGATTGCTGAGGCCAACTTTTCTCTTCAGGAATCACCAACTCATTTCCTCGACGCTACGGCACAAGAGGAGGCTGCCTCACCATTGAAACTCTTTCTCGCCTTTTCGTTCCATGATGCGCAAGCCACTGTCTTGCAAGGCATGCGCATGCTTGGGTCTGGCGAGCTCACACCCTCACATCTAAAGGAACTGATCAAGGCATGCACCTTTCTTTCAGCCGTCTTTTCCGCTTATCTCACGCAAAATTCAGGTCGGGGAAAACTATGCTCGAGAGCTTTTCGTTGCTCTGAATGCAAAGCTTAAAGACGAGGATGTACGGCGGACTCAGAAAGCTAGAGAACGTTTCGAGCTCCATCGATAATCTACCTGTGTTCTCTCTTAATGCTAATTGTTTCGTAACTCTACCCCAGGGTATCAGATGTGGTGACTCGGCGAGGTTTGAGCGTCGATTTTTCCAGGTCCTGCTAATTCATCAGTCGTCGAGGACCTGTGGAACAAGTCACTGCAGTGTTCATGAACAATCGCAAACCCAGAGTGGACATCAGGATGCCGGAACTGATGATAGTATGCTTATGGCAGCGCCCGTCTCCTTTGGACAGGCAGTGGTAAAATCAACAACATCGTTGGTCATTTTACAAGTGTGTATTCTCAGTGATGTTTCTGGATGAATTGCCACCGACAGATTTGTCAAGATGGACACTTGAATCATGGATCTTCCCGCTAACGTCTTTATTTTGGGTTGTCAGGTAACTTGAGCATTTGATCTGTTAGTGCTTCAAGTTTCAATGTTTACGGCCCCCGCTCACTTCGCTCCATTTGATAGAGTCATGGATATGCCTCTTTCCACATAATTTCCACAATCACTGCTCTTCTGTGGGTTTTCTGTGGTTTATGATGTAATTTCGTGAGAACGCTATATCCATCTCAAGTCTAGGAGACTTGTTGCTTCTAGTGCTGAATCCTCAAGTCTTTTACGTGTTTCCACATGGAGGTGCGGCTACCTGTATGGGCGAAATTGTCTCACGTCATGTCGTCCGCAGCAGTAATCTATGTGCTTTCTCGGGGGCCAAAAGTTGGCATCGTGTGGATTCTTAGCCATTCTCGGGAACCTCATCACCCCTCGTCAGAACTGGAAACAAATCCAATCTCATAGGACGCCCGAACAGCCCCGTTCTCATGATGGGAACTGAAGTGTGCATGCGAGGCGTCTACTCTGTAGGCATTCCATTGCATCTGTTGTGACGGTATTTACCACGAGTCTTAGGCATGCCGTTGGGTTTGTCAGTCTCCAGTCAGATAAGTAAGACTAGTTCTGGTGATACGTACTCCACTCTTCCTTCTTGGTCCCCCATACGGACTCAAAACATGCGTTTCTCGGTTGCACTTTCAGCCTTGTCAGTCGCGACCTTGGGATTGGCTCAGCAGAATCCTGTAAGCTGCCTACTCGCCGGTGTATTACCTACGACGACCTGACGATGCATTGTCTCTCGTAGGTCATCCTCGTAGGTTCTACCGAGAGTGCTCCTGGCGGAATATACCAATTTATACCAAACAATCTTACGAATATTGCCAATGGCACTACCATCACCTTCCGCTTTACCGGCGCGTGAGTTCACTCCTCTTCCTTCATACATTTACTCTACTGAACGTACTGTATGCTAGTCCTGGGAATCACAGCGTTACCCAGTCCAGTTTCACGGATCCCTGTAATCCACTTCCCGGTGGTTTTGACTCTGGTTGGGTTTTTATCTCTGACAGCAGCGTTTCGCCTTCACCAGAGTGGAATTTAACCATCACCAATGCTACCACTCGTGAGTGTTTTCGCAATATTGCCTGTATCGAATATCGAACAAGTTGTGGGATAGCTCTTTGGTTCTTCTGTAAACAACTTGTGCCCCTCTTTCATTGTTCAACCGGTGAGTAAGAGTCCGGTGTACTACATGAGAGATCCAGTGAGCGTGTTTCCTTTAGGCATGGTTGGAGCAATCAACGCGCCGGAATCTGGTAACCTTACTTTGAGTGCTTTCAGAAACAATGCACTTGCTTTCAAAGGTCCCTCTGGTGTACGTGACCAACATTTCCAGATATCTTTCCGTCCGATTTACCCCCCTTTTCACAGCAAGGAGAGGGTTCCCTTGTTGGTCAAGGTGCTTCGGCATCTACAGGTCCAGGACCCTCTGTCAGTGGCGCGTCATTCTATACTGGAACCCCTGTCGCTTCAGCCACCTCACCTGGCCCTACGACGTCTGGAGGGAGTGGCAGTTCAAATGGGGCCTGGACCGTGACGACAAACCTACTTGGGATCACACTGGGCGTGATCCTTGGTGGCACCTTGTGCTAGGTCTGATCATGGGTAGTCCCAGAACCTCTGTTCGACATTGAGTGCCATTGACAATGTCATATTTTGTACCTACATTCATTTTGTGAACCCTTGGCAGTGTATATAATCCATCTAGATTGATGAGATCCTCAGGCCTTGCATACCATAGATTTTACAACAAAGCGGGTGGACGATATTTCACATCAAGGCTTTTTGCTGGCTGAAAACGATCCCATACGATCGTATTTCGAAGGTCACAAAATAAATACAGGAGACCACGCTAGAGACATCGTCTAAACTTTGTACCGCCGCCCTGTTGAGGTGAAGAACGTCTGGAGAACGTATACTTGCAACCTGAACGGAAGTGTGAGTGGATCATGGGACGGCACAACTTAGAAGGAAGCATACACAGCCATTCCAATAATCCCCCCAGTTTGCAAAACCGCGTACCAGAATATTCGGCTAAATAGAGCGGCCATCAGTCAAATATCTCAAGACAGTAACCCAAACACACTTTTGTGTTGATTTGACAACATCAAAGCCGCGGTTTTCGTTGGTGTGGAAGCTGGAGTTTCCAATGAGAGCAATCAACAGAGAAATTCTGAATGGTTCGCACTGTTTTTGTAAGCGTTTGATGCCCATGAGCATGTTGTTCAGTCGAAAGACGCTCTCCTCCAACGCGCTCGTCTGCTCTGATATTTGCCCGGGCTTTGCTGGCGCCTCTCGCCGCGGCTCACTCTCGACCATAATGTCGAAGTCGACCAATTTTCCCGTCAAAGTACTGATGTCGTTTTCAAAGCAGAACGAGTACTCTCCAACGGTGTTGGCAGTTAATACATAGTCCCCTTGTCGTTCACGTTCGCCTGAGAGCAATAACTTCTCGTTCGGATCTTTTATGTCGAAGTCAATATCAAAGGAGCCCCCAGATTGAACGGCAAAGTAAAACTTGAAGAAAACAGAAGTTAAGAGGGAGATGATAGGAGAACACAGGGCAAAGGAAGGCGTACCCCAATCTTCTCCCCAGCCTTGTCAACATCGGCATAGAAACATAGGCGCTCGTTGGCACCGATAAGGGTCGTGAGTGCAGCACTGTATGCTGTGATAGATATAGAGAGCAGGAAAAGAAAAGAGGAAAGTAGGCGGACCATTGTCGAGCTCAGTCCGCGTCGTGTGCCTGTTGCTGGCAAGACGATCGGAGTTTCAACCACGGATAACAACGCGCACATTAATATCGCGGTTTATCCTTAGAATTCGAACAAAATAAACGCTTGAGCGTTCTACGTGAAAATAGTCTTCTTGCGATTTGGATTTGGGTGGAATTGGGGTGACATCTATCAGAAAGGAGGAATGCCTGGTAGGCCTAGATATCCCGTCAGCTTGAAAGTCGTTGCTAGTGTAACCTGGATGCAACCTTGATGCCCCTGCTCGGTCTCTCCACTCGCTGTGAGCCACCTCGAGTAGGTGCGCTCGGGACTGAATGCAATCATCTGTGCCAATTCTCTGTGTCGCGTAGACCACCGGCCCGTCATCATTGTCCTTAAGACAGCCACACATGACCTATTCCGGTCGATGGGCCGGCCCTGTCGCTGACAAGTTAGAACTCACCCTTATAAACATTGGTGTGTTTTTTCACTCGTCTAAAGGCCATCGAAGATGCTGAAGTTGTTCCCGTATATTCTTCTCTCATGTTGCATTGTTCTCCGGATACATGCAGGCGACACAGCGAGGGCTGTCAAAGTGTGCAGAATCCATCCCAATGTGAGAAGGACGGACACATCGTTTTCGACAACGCGGTATTTTATGTGGAGAGCGTGCTACAGACGACTGGTCTATCTAATGTTGACATCGACTTCTAGAGCACTTTGCTTGTGCGACAACTTTTTCTGACTTCATTCACCGGTATTAATTCATGTAGTGGGGAACTAACATTACCTACTGGAGAGCTAACGGGCTTCCACTTGGATATCAAAACCAGACAACCGCGTGGATGTTTGGTGGCGATCGTGTCACGTTTAATGGTCATGGAATCGGCACATTTAATGGAAATGGCCAGTTGTGGCGCGCAGGTTTCATTCTAGATGTGGCTTTTTATTGCCTAACCTTTCGCTAGGTATGATTTCACAAATGGAGTGTCGAACCTTCCCGGCCGCCCAATTAACCTCATGATCACAAACACCACCAACTCGCAATTTATTAACTTAGGGTTTGTCCAGTCCCAATTCTGGACCATGGCTATCAAGGATTCAGAAGATGTCCTCCTTGACTCTATCTATGTCAGCTCTACGTCCTCAAGCTCAGTATGCCTCCTGATTTCTGCGAAGTTTGAACCTTCCTTATACCTGAATGCATACAGACACCTGCCCGAAACACAGACGGTGTTGATACTTTCTTTCAAATCGTATCACATCTCGTAATTGGACAGTTACCGGTGGCGATGATAATATCTCTGTGAAAGCAAACTCGACAAATATCTTGATCCAGGATTCTATCTTCCACGGAGGGCTTGGTGTCTCGATTGGGTAAATTTTACCTGCGCGTGCCAGTGGGCTGCACCTCATGATAGTCAACAGATCAATAGGACAATACCTCAATGTATACGAGAGGATTGAAAATGTTACAGCCGAACGAGTGACATGTCTTGGAACACGATATGCAGCATATATAAAAACTTGGACGTGAGTAACCCAGCAGAGATTGTATTCCTCGCGATCTGATATCGTTTTGGCAGAGGAATTCAACAAGGTTTCCCCCCTAACGGTGAGTGATGTTCCTATATCGTAGTGAGAACCTAATTCTTCAACCCGTATCTGTCAGAGAATGAGCGCGTCCGGTTACGCGTTCATCACGTGTGTTCGGCTACGCCGCCTTAAATATTTTTTTTTTCTTGGTTGCCATACCTCAGTTCGCTTCGCATAGACGTGCACGGAACTGAGGTATGCCGATTCTTACACTACATTCATATATATTTTACTTATCTTACCTACTTAGCTATATTGGCTTTATCTAGGTAATGAAATAGTTTGCTTCACATAGACGTGCATGGAACTGAGCTATATTGGCTTTATCTAGCCTATCTTGATCTACATTCCTCCTCTGCACGTCGACATTTGAAAGGTTATGGGCCCCGTTGCCTGACACCAAATCAAAATCAGACAAACTCACAAGAAGCATACACCTTCCACTTCCAGCTGCAAAACTTAGCCCTCGATCTTTCTGAGATCACCTGAATCACTTCTGGACCCACTCTGTACCTCAAACACCCACACTTCGCATTGCAGCATGTCATTCTTGGAAGCTACTGCCTGCCCAGTCCTCACTGGACTCGACAACTTCCAGATATGGAAGATCAGGATCACAGCAAAGCTCTGGCAGGAGAAGGTATGGGATATGGTCTCTACGACACCTCCAACAATGGTCCCTGAGTCATCTCCAGACACACTGATCATATACCCAGCTCTATCAGCACACTCTCACACTGATAGCTGGTCAGTCCATGACTCAAAGGCTGCCAGCATCATTATTGCATACATATCTGATAGGCTTGCACTTATCACATGCAAAAGACATGTACAACAAACTCATAAGCATCCACTAAGATACAAATGTCGGCATCAGCGCCTTCTACACCTTCATTTACATGCTCACCCTCAAGTGGGATGGTACCCCCTCCACACTCAGCAATCATATCTCCGCAATCTCAGCTGCTGATGCAAAACTCACTGCCATGAAGAAACAGATTGACTGTGAATTCCTGGCATTTATTCTTCTCCATTCCCTTCCTGACAAAACGGTGTGGGAGTCCTTCCACGCTACTGTCTTAAGCTCCCTTGCCCCTGGAAAAACACTCTCCTTCTCTGAACTTGCAGATCACCTCACCTTCACGTCAACTGCACAGCAAGGAGCTTTCTCTGATGCTACACTCAAGGCCGATGTGAACACAAAGCAAAAGCCTAAAGCAAGATCAGAACTGTGGTGTGACTACCACAAGTCCACCATCCACAACACATCTGACTGTCAGACATTGAAGGAACAGAAGGATGGAAGAAAAAAGGGAAAGAAAAAGGAAAGGGGAAAGGCAAAAGCAAACCATGCCAGCCATGACTCAGACTCAGACTGTGGAGATTCAGATGGCACAGAGAGTGATGCAGGTGGTGGGATGGCAGGATATTCAAATACCAAGTCTGCTCATGTTTCTAAGGCATTAATGTCACACATTTTGGCCTACTGTCAGGGGACCTATCTCTCTCCACCTTTCACCTCTCTGCCTCGCTATGATTTTCCTTTATTCTCCTTCTTCAGCCCTTCCTTTTGGTCCTACTTTCAGCCCTCTAGCTTCAATTCTGCTCTGTATATAATTCAGACAAGTTTCTGACCCAGCAGATCCACAATGTCTGGCAATTTCCAGAGTTTGATCATT
>JABAKA010000073.1:0-34266 GCA_018857285.1 Termitomyces sp. Mi166#008
TCTCTTGCCCGCTCACAAGCCCACGGCCGAGCCCCAACAAAAAGAGCGTCAGTACTGAGACGATTGTGGACCACTATCACCCCGCCTGCGACCGACCGGCCTTTTTTGCATCCCGCCTATGAAAATCAGTCGCTCGCAGTAGAAACTCGAAACAAAACCCCACGCAGACGACCGCGCGCCCGCCTTCCCAACGCCAAAATTGGCGGGCAATGGAGGGTTTTTATGGAATGGGAGGAGGCTGGCATTGGTGAGATTTAGGGGGTGTATGTCCGGCATGTGTGGCCGATCGCGTCTCTGGCACAGTTCGCATTGGATTCCAAAGCTCATAGATACATGGTAGGATTTCGTAATTGACAATGCTGTGGTCTGATTCAATGTTAGAATTGAATTATTGGCTGACAATCGAAGATAATCACAGGACAAGATAAGAAAAAATGAATCGATGGCGCCCTTCCATAAACGGGATGTATGGACAGAAAAGTTGAATCATCGCTACTTAATGTCGAAGGATTTACGGCGGAAGCGGGCGGCTACTTACTCTCTAACTCCTTTTGTCTTCGGCTGTCTCCGAAACTTACAGAATGCCGTCCAAGTTGCGTAACGCGGCAAGTTTCTAGCTAGCGTAACAGCATCCCATGGATGACTATATAGCGTTCAACGTGACTCAACGCCTTCTCACCTGATCATTATGAGCTGTCCTGACTGTACCTCGGGTGGTTTTCTTCCTGGGGAGCCCACTGGAGTCTTGAGCACTCAGGGTGCTTATCTCGCCGCTGCAGCAACTCAACCTTCCCAGCGGACTGTCATTCTTCTGACCGATATCTTTGGCTTGCCTCTGAAAAATTGCAAGATCATCGCGGACCACTTAGCGAAGGAGTTGAATTGTGATGTGTGGACTGTGGATTATTTCGCAGGTACTTGATTAACTTATATTGACTTCCCTGATACAACCTGTTCATGTGCTTCGATTATTTCTTGCGGTAGGACGACCCATTATGCCTTTGACCAAGCTGAAAGCAATTGAACGCGTAGCGGGACATCTCTCCCCCTGGGATTGGATCCGCTTTTTCTTCTTCGATCTACTTCCGAACATTCCGGCTTTCTTCGCTTCCCGTCCATCTATTGTGGATGCCAGAATATCAGAGGTAGAAAGCTCGTCATGCATACCTTTCGAACAACAGCTTTTGAACCGGGTTGCTAGTTCGTCAAAGTCATTCGTGAGGAGAAGAAATACGAGAAGATTGGCGCCGTCGGGTAAGCTTTGAGCATCTTCATTCAACGATTTGGTCCCACCCTATCGCTAGTTACTGCTACGGTGGATCTGCGGCCTTCAGAATTGGCACTACCAACCTCATTCAAAGCGTCGTCATTTTTCATCCTGGACCATTTACTGTGGAATTTGCAAAAACAATCAAGGCGCCTGCTTTCTGGGGATGCGCAGAAGGTGAACCGACGTGATTAAATATAACTTGTTTACTTATTTACGTTCTGCGCTAGAGGATCGTGCTGTCCCTCAGAAGCTTATTGACGAGACTGAGGCGATGTACGCCGCTCGCAACGGGACTGATAGTTTTGTCGACTATGATTTCAAAGTCTATAAAGGTTTATCCATAGCTGTCTTCAAGGTAATGTCTTCTGCTTATCGTAATTTTTAGGGACTCTACATGGCTTTGCTATCAGGCCAGACCTGACAAAGCCGTCAGTCAAAGAAGCCTATGAGGCCACGCTCGCCGATACCGTATCCTGGTTCAACAAGACGCTGGTGGTGTAGAATCCACTAAGGTATGTCATACGTCAGAGTCGCGTATCCTAGTACATAAGGCAAATTGGTACGGATCGAGAGAAATAAGTCATGAAGGAGCTACCGCTGCCGAGCGTGTTGTCACTTTTTAACCAAGTTATTCCTCATCCACACCTAGCTGCAGTTTGTGGATCAGGTTTCGAATATTCTCCCTTGCTCAGCACAAAGACTACCAAGATACCCACTCGATTGAAGTTTGAACTTTATGTTTGTGCGTTTGACTACAGCCCATGAAATGAATGTCTCTTTTGTGTGTAGGCACTTTCTAGTGACTTCCATCAACTCCTGGAGTGTGTGCAAAAACCCTGAAGCAAGGAGAATGTCAGCCTTGTGCAAATGCTAAAGGACAACTGCCCAGACCAAGGAATTGGTGGTTTGTTGAGACTCCGACGTAGTTCAATGAGTGTTTGGAGTGGGACCATGGGAACTGTTTGGGTTTGAGGAGACTAAATTGCTGTTGAAACACCTCAATTGACGTTCTCAAGGAAATGCGAGCATCCTCTGCAATTTTATTTGGATCGATGCCGCGGTTACCTTGCTCTCCTTGATTTCGGACTGCCCTTGAATAGAACTCATTGAATAGGAGGTCGAGTTTGGTAAATACTACGATCACAGGAATTTTTCCTGCAGCATAATGAGTTCAGATTAATCACCGGAAATTAATCAGAAGAAAACCTACGAGAAATAGCGAGCTTCAGGAGGTCTTCGTCAGCGGTCTGCAGAAGACGCGATCCAGAACGTGGGGTCTCCACACACAGCCTAAAGGATGACGGTGTCTATAAGCATATTTGTATAAGAGTTGCCACATTGTTACCACAGTGCATGGAGCCGTTGCTCAAAGGGTAAACTCTTTTTAGATCTCTGACGGATGAACTCTTTAACAATCCTCCATTGTTCTGTAGAGCCTGGCTCAAAGCCATTACTATCGTGAAGCGCAAAGCACTGATAGTCATCGGACGTGTACTCCCGATCGATATTAGCTGACCCAGCACGGCCATCAGCAATATTGTCAATCTCCTATTCGCGGTCATGGTGATGCTCAAGAAGGACCGGCTGGGACGAACTCACCTGTGGTCTAACGTTGAAAATGTTGGCCACAAGTGAGGACTTTCCCACTCCTGTCTGCAGAAGCAATATGGTCAATTGACTGATTCTGAATCACATTGGAGAGGACCTACGTTTCCTACAACCAGTATTCGAAATCTTCATAAAGGATCAATAGGAGTAAACCAAATCCACGGAGTCTAAAGGATGATGATTCACACCTAGGACTACGGGAGAGAGTTTCCTCAACTGTTGATGGGAGGGAGGCGGGAGGGGCGTCCGTAATGCCAGTAGGATTGGTGGTTGAGGAAACCTCCATCGTCGCGACGGTGGCTTGAGATGTTTCAATTGGAGAGACAGGATGAGCAAGCATCCCAGGAGCATTCATCGAGGTGGTATACGTAGCACGAGATGTCCTCACCGAAACGAACCATTGGATGTGATAATATATACGGCCCACCGCGTGGAGAAAGCGTGCCCGCGGCCGGAGGTACAAACTGTTAGAATTGAATTGAAAACACAGATATAGATATGCATATGAAGCCTAAGTGTGACCGATATGAGAACATATTTGGGTGCAGAGTGCTAACACATCTGAACAAAGAGTCGACAAAGCTTTAGGACAACAATGAATATTTACACATAAAATTCTTGGACGTATATGAGTCAAACATGAGTTATGGCGAAAGAGACAAAATTACTAAGAGCCAAGACCAGCGTTATGCCTTGGGCAGTATCTCACGGGCTATACGCAGCCGGTTTACGTAGCTTCGTAAGTCTTGAGTGGGCAAGACTTGGAGACGAAACAAGACAAAAACGAACAAGAAATAAGTGAATTTATTCGGTAATGACTCTAAACATAGATAAGGGAGAAAGATTATTGATCGTGATAAGATCAAATTCTACCGGGTGAAATCATGCCCTGCTTACTTGGAGTACAACTGCTCGTCACACGGGGCCAGCATTAGCTAGAGAAGTGTGCCTCGCTTCTGAGCACTCCTACTCTTTGTACCGCCTCGATGCTTCCTTTCAGTGCTCAATAAGCTGCCAGTGTATTCCACAATTCAAGTTGGTGATCCCACCTTTGGCGTTTTTCCCGCATTGACAAGCGCCACACCATTAACGTCAGATTGACCATGTTGCCAAGGTGATTATCGATGATCCCATGTCAACTGCGTTTCAATGCCCACAGATGCGCTGTTCTACAGTGTGGCTCGTGCCCAACAACACAGCCTCCTGGCATCGTATGAAACCAGTGCTGCATGTCTACGGCGGATCTGCGGCCTTCCGAATTCGCACTACGGATCGATATCTCCAAAGTGTCCAAAATCTTCCACCCTGGACGATTTACTCCATTAGAATCACAAGAACGATCAAGGTGCTTTCTGGGGATGTGAGCCGACGCAACCTAGGTGTAGTTATCATTTGTTTTTCTTACGTTTGTCCTGCATCAGAGTAAGGTTACGACCGAGTGTTCGCGTCACGTATCCGAGCCGCAGTCGCGAACACTTTTGCAATAGGTGTCCATCAGCTTCCAAAAACCTCCGGAAGTCGCCGGGCCGGGCGCTCCGTGCTAGAAATTGCCTTATATGAGAGGCGTGAACACTTTCTCCAGCAAACACCTTGCATCACGCGTCACACCTTGCGAACACTTGGTCGTAATGCTACAGTATGTATGCTGTGTGAGTAGAAGTTCATTAAGACTGAGGCGATGCACGCTGCACGCAATGAGACTGATATGCTTTCAAGGGTTTACGAAGGTTTGCGTCTTCGAAGTGATGTTTAACGCTGCTCGTACCTTGCAGGAACCCTCCACGAGTTTGCTATATCTCAAGCCGGACCTGACGAAGCCTCTAACCAAAGCCTATGAAGCGCTTACACATGAACAAGTGATGAGGTAGATAGTCAGACTTATCTCCTTATCTTCTCGTTGCTTACCCTGGTCACCTATCGCATACAGTCTCGTGTCTACGCTCTTCCTATAAGTGATGCATCATAACGCCTGGGTCCAGTGTCAGATTTTCATGCTGTACGTACGATTGTTCGTTTTCTCTTACGATATACATATAGGTTCTTTAGCACAAGTAGTGACTGGCAGTGATATTTGGCGCTATCGACCACCAGATCTAGCCCTAAAAGTGCATTCATACCCAGTTGTTCTCACATGAATATGTACTTTCTTTCAAGTTGTTCCCATCTGCGTTGGTGTGAGATCCGTCTCCTGCCATCATGAGTTGTCCAGACTGTTTGACAGGTGACATTCTCCCTGGCGAACCTACAGGAGCTTCTAGTATCCAAGGTGCCTATCTCGCGCCAGCTACTGGCAATTCATCCACCTCTGGCCGTGCTATTCTTCTCCTGGCGGATGCGTTTGGACTACCTCTTAGGAACTTCAAAATCCTTGCGGATAAGTTCGCAGCGGAACTACAATGCAATGTCTGGGTTCCAGATTACTTCGAAGGTATCTGGCATTCTCATTTTGAATACAGTGGCTGTATTCCAGAAACTCACTAATTCCATTCTACAGGACGACCCCTTGCAGATTTAGACTCGATATTAACGTTCCTACTTCCAGACCGTGCCAACGTTAAGATGACTCTCTTCGATGGCTCAGATTCATTCTCGCGATGATTCCAAAGCTCCCTGCCGCCTACAGCAGTCGGTCGTCTGTGGTCGACGCGAGGCTTTCCAAGGTTAGTTCAAAGCCACGATGAGCTGGCTCGCTGTAAAATTGGTCTATACAGTTCATCGCAGCCATCATGGAAGAGAAGAAATATCAGAAGCTTGGCGCTGTGGGGTTTGTCAGTTCACCAGCTATCAGATGTACAGTATGTTCACTTCGGATTGGCTAGGTATTGCTTTTGGCGGTGCAACGGCTATTCATCTCGGCTTAACGGGTCTGGTCCAAAGCATTGTCATATGCCATCCAGGACCCTTCTCCATCGAGCAGGCCAAGGCTATTAAAGTAACGTGATTGATGCAGAATGAAGAACTTGGCCCTGAAAATATCCGATTGAGCAGGTACCCCTCATGGGTATGCGCAGAAGGTTCGGTCTTGTTTCCTTTGCTTCCCTAAGTTCCGACTTACAATCCATCTTAGATGATCTGTTCTTCAGTCATGCACACCGTCTCCAGGTCGAAGCTTCCTTTGTTGAACGTCGAGGAACCGACAACTTCGTCGAGTATGAGTTTATAGGTTATGAAGGTTGTGTCAACGCGGCGCCGCTGTGAAAGCCCTCATACTGAATCATGTCTCTTTGTTTCTCTATAGGGACAGCGCATGGGTTCGCGGCTCGGCCTAATCTGAGTCTGACTCAAGTTACTGAAGCGCATGAGAAGGCGTTCCAACAGGCTGTTGATTGGTTTATAAAAACACTTTCCATTCCACTGTAGATGCTAGCAGCTGAAATACGATGACCCACGGTAATTGACATTTGCACTTACAAGGAAGTAAGAGGCGAAGTGAGACTTGTTTAAGTAAAACTTTCGTTCGATCGTGCTTTCTGACCTGTTGAACCTCCAAACAATTCTTGAACCCATTTACGGTACACATCGTTTGCCAGTCATGACTGCCGTTGGCTCTGCTGCTTTTCTCGCAGAATGTCTTGTCTTTTTCCAGGTGTTTTCGGGCGGTTCCGTGTACTCTTTTGAAGACGAAGAATGGCCTTTTGATGCTTGAAGTGGCTGCGATCCACTGCACGGACGAGAACGGAAATCAAGTTGCTCCGTCTATTGAGGGATGTCCGAACGAGAGTGGGCTCATCACGCTTGTATTCGCGAACAATGGGAACGCGGACAATCTTGACCAAAAGATCGTAGAGGCGTTTTTAGACAGGTTCAGGTGTCATTATGACTTTCAACCCGCCCTCAAGTTTCTCGTCATCCATTGCGAAAAAACCTCAATAAAAAGATTTCAAGCTTTTCGCAATACGTTCTTCGACGAGCTGCAGTCATCTGTTGCCAATTATAGATTTACGGACGCTGTTCACAGCGAAATTCCCGGATTAACTGCGGAATATGTTGGTCAATATGCAGGGTGGAATGGGATGCAGCTTGTTCAGGAAGTTAGACGTCTCGTCACCCTATTCTCTACGGCCTTGTATTGAAAAAGTCCTCGTACATGGAGCCTCTTCAAATCTTGCAAAGGAACGCCTGCGAAACACAAGTTATACGCATTCCTGGGTGCACTGGACAATATATGCAATCTCTAGCGGATTGTGAAACTCATCGACCTTGCACAGGAATGTCAGGGTTCGGTGGGCTAAGAAATCTTCCCAGTGGAGATGCCACGCTAGTTGACTGCCGACCTCATTCCCAAATAACAAGGCAGTTTCTGACGGATCTTTTGACGCTAGAGCCCCAGACTTGGTTTCACGTGGCCATTGCCTTCAAAGGAGTCCCAGAATGCCGCCTTGGATCGTATGAAAAGGATAGTCAAGGCTCGGAAACCTGATCAACGCTGGGAAACATCTACCCGCGTCACTATGCGCTTTCATCCCGAAATACGCATTGCCTTTGATCCCGTCATAACATCTGTATCTCATCGCTGGATTGCATGCAGCAAACCCCGGCTGCCTTTGTTGTACTTATGGCTTGATGCGCTCAGCCGTCGCGACGGCGAAAAATATCTCGAAGAGCTAGACAAGTTGGGTTTCAGATTGTTCACAAGTCATCGTTGCACAAGGTATCTTGGAAAAGGAGATAAATGAAAGATGGGCGCTCCCAGGAATTTACACTGCCAGTGGAAACAAGGGGTTTTTGATCTAGACGATCTTATTTTCACTACCATCGAATGGATTGCATTATCGTGTCAGTGACCGAGGGAACTGCCATGGTTGACAATTATGCAGCATTCGAATTCAGGTTGAAACACCTCGGCTTCGCAGGTTAGTTGTAATATTTCTCCACTTCCCCACGTCTCGAGCAGCTTGTATCAAAGTATTGAATGGCTTATATATTGTATTGTGACGAGTTATTCTACCATTTTAGTTTCTAGTTGCCTCTGAGTCATGAGAGAGAGAAAGACTTCATTCAAACATAGTTCTTTAAGTTAATCTTACTGTTAGGGTATGTTACTTCTGCAAACAAGTAGTAGATAACTAAGCACGATGGAGCCAGCCTACTTCCAAACCAGTCATCATGCGCATAGTCTCCGGGTATGCATTGTTGCTCTCCCTCAGCAGGCCTGCCAGACGACGACATACATACATAGGATATGATAGATACTCCGCCTGCGGAAAGCCAGGGTATTTAGACAAAATTCTACAGCCGCGAGTCTGTTAGTGCCTAATGAGCTCAAAAGTGGAACATGCTTACGGTTTGATATCTGATGTTCGTTCTGAAGGTGTCAAGATTTTGAAAAGAACCTTGGCAGCATGGATGGATCCACTCTTCGGTATAGCATATGGAGTGGGAGCGGTATAGGCAAGACGGATACTGGGCTTAAACAGCCAGATCTAGAAAGTAGCAGAGATGGATCAGCTATTGTGAAAGTTCGGAATCTGGAAAACCATACGAGAATGCGAGGAAGCTCTCCTTCCTCATCCAGAATGACGAATCTGTATGTTGCGTGGGCTCGAACGAATTCCGTCATATCTTCGACGAGGAATGCTGAAAGCGGTATTCTCAAGGGTCTAAGCAAGCATGTTTAGGATATCAGACAGAAAAGCAGAGTATGTGCACGAACTCAATGTTCAAGCTAACCGGGCGGATGGCAAACTTGAGTAGCCTGAACACATTCCGTGACCCATCGCCCGTTGGATGACCTTGGTATCGACCTAAGACAGCTCCACACAGACATCGAACAAGACACCAGTCTTCTCCTGCCTGCAAGAAGGTGACTGTAAGTACGAAGTCTCGCATGACATGTATAAGGAAAGTTATAAATGTAGTCTCAATCGTAGCTCCCATGATGTGTGCCTCATAAACACGAGAGTTGTTTGAGCGAGCAAGCGAACGCGGCCAGAAGGCCACGTCGGTTATTCTAGGACGTTTTGTATCAACCGATATAGTCGCCGCCTTCACGCTCATCCACCATCTCAGCACAGTGTTACATCTCCCCAAAACCACTGTGGGCTTCGAGGAAACACAAGTACCAGCATCGAGAGCTTCAGAAACGACAAGTCTGGACGACCGCTGGGAGACGCCAGCGCCGGTCTTCTTAGCCATCCAATTGTAATGTGGAGGGAAAAGAAATGCGGTAACGGAAAAAGAAAGTGACCTACCTTTGCTTCTTTCGCAAGATGGAGATTGTGCTGTGCCACTGACGATTCCTCGAACAGAATGTAGCTTCCACCAACGAGTGCCTGCTCTGCCTCCGGCCAAAACCCGGTCTTTCCGTGTTTCATAACTTGATCATGCAGCTTCTGATCCGAGTGGCACATCCACGCTTCCACAAGTTCCTGCCAGTGCTCCGACGGCAGGTCTCGGTACTCACTAATCTTCGTGGTTTGCACGAGGATCAGCGGGCACGATGCACAAGTGAAAGACGAGGGCTTCGCGATCGAAAGCTGTGCCGCATCGAGGAGTGGGGGTGGGTCCTCAACAGGTGAATCAGCAGAGGGACGTGGGCCGACGGTGGTCAGTTTGATTTCGTAATGTGTGCTTTGGACACGGACTTCCTGCTTACCGGGAAGGATACGAGCGGGAAGAAGTAGAGGCAGAGAGTTGCGAGATCCGCTGCGGATGATGAGACGGTCACCGCCTTCAGAGTTGTTCTCCGGGAAGGGCGGAAGGACCTCGGCTTCTATGTCAACTCCTGGGGTGGCACCGGTCACGGTGAAGAACACAAGTACATGTTGCAAGTTTTCATGGTTCTCTGCAACATAATGTACTTCGATCCCTACTGGAGATTTCATATCAACACCTGAAACTAGAGATGGAGGAATGATATGAACGAATCACATACCACTCTGATTCGATGACAGTCGAGAGTGCGACGCGCCGGAATTACTACTGCTAGATGATTTCGACGAGGATGAGCGAAGCCAGGACAATGGAGGAGCTGAGAGACTGCGGTGCCTCAAACTCTTGTATTCATGGGATGATATCTCGGAGTCATTATTCACAAGATGTGCAGGTGGCGATTCCTTGACAAATTCCGGAAGTGTGAGTAGAGCTTTTGGATCAGCTCGTATCACCGATGCAGGGACTGCCTCGCGGATGAATTCAGGAAGTGTGAGGAGGGCGTGAGGGTCTTTCGTTCGTGGCTGCATAACTGCATCTTGGTTATGCAGACGTCCCGCCGAAGAATGCTTTGCTAGTTGTTCAACGAAAGCTTGTTTCTGAGGGACCGTGGATGAAAAGGACGCCTCTAATGGCAGTATGGGTCAACATACCTCGGCCAACTCCTTTTGTCGGGTTTTCTCCAACCTCAGAGGAAGCCCTCCATCCAGGATGACGCTTTGATCAGTGAGCACTCGTTCCGACGCCTTTCCTAGAAGGTCCAACATTCTTTCAAGCTCCTGCATGTCATTTTCCTTCTGATTTCTGGCTCTTGGGGTCTGCATACCCTCCTTCCTAGCTTTCTCCAACTGTGCGAGTTTTGTCGACTTGAGCTCGACGCGTTGGTTATGCAATTGTGGTGCAACTAGATATAGCCTGTCAATGGCCATAGTCACACCCTCGAGATCAAGCCTCATCTTCTCGTCCATTTGTCGCGATGATGTTGGTGAATGAAGGGTGTGGCGAGATTTGGAGTCGATGGATGTTCTAACAGCCGCCTCATCGTATTCCGGGAGTATGTCGCTTTTGTAATCGTAATCATCCTCAATATCGTATTCTGGAGGAAGGCTGATGGTATCAGGTGGTTGATGCAGTAGGTTTTCCGCGCGCTCCTTGCACATGGTCATAACAGATTCCAATTCCTCGTCGATCTTGTTCCAAAGGAGGGCAGCCTCTACTACCCGAACAGGAGGTGCATCCGGTGGTAGGATGTCTGGCTGCGACGAAAGGCGCTCGATCTGTAGATCACTAAGATGGCGCCTTAGAAGAGAGAAAGGGTCTGATGGGCCAGCAACATCACGGGGGCTGGGAAAGTTGGCTTCGGACAAGGACTTTGTAGAATTCGACTGGATTGTCGACAACTTCTGGAGATGGGACAATAGAGAAACGAGTAAATTTGCGAGCAGCACATCTGCGGGTTCCAAAATGGATGAAATTGCATTAACCCTTGTGCGAATTTCGTTCAACAATTCGGCATCATCCTGCGCGCTAGCGATTTGGATCATGTTCTCTGTCCCTTCTCTGTTGCGAAGATTGGTGACAAGGGTCTGAAGGGCGGAAGAGGATGATTCTGCATCTGTGTATGACGTACTTGACGTTTGAGAACCTGAGGGCATGGAGTGTCTGCGGTCTGGAATTATCGGGCTCCAGCCAATTGGAACAGAGAGAAGATTATTCAAAGTAGTCAGACAGGATTTTTGGACGTGTACGATGGATGGCATAACTTCTTCCTAGAATATTATTGAATGAGTGATCAGTCAAAAAGCAGACGTCATGGGCTCACTAGAACACTCTGGCTTTTATATTCTCTTGTATTTTCCGAATCCACGACACGAGATGGTCCCGACTGATCGTCCACTTGCTGAGTGAAAACATCATCTGCCGACTGTCGTTGTAGTTGAGCGTATTGTTCTCTTGGAAACGGGCTAGGAATTCCAGAAGTTAGGAGAGGGCTCGAGGATGGGCGTGCGAGTTGTTTCGGACGGGTTAAAGTTGCCATTCTTTCTCCAAAAGAAGAGGGTCGTTGGATGACGCTAACCAGGAATCTTCTGTGGTGGCATTGAGTTGAACGTTGATGACGCGAGGATGTAGAGTATAGGCTCACATCGTGCTCTTCTGTAATCGCACACACGGACAACGTAGCCAAGGGCAAAGGTCGAGAGGGATAGGTAATGGGATATGTAATGTGTATCGCCTCGAGTTGATGGGCGCTGACAGCTACCCACACCCCTCGTCTTCGATCTTGAGATAGCCACGAGTGTCGACTATCGTAGTCTTAGTTCTCCTCCAACGCCGCCCCCAACGACGACGCTTGACTCAACCAGGGGCCACCGTCAAGTGTGTCCACATTTTTTGGGCCTGAGAGTCACAAAGTCCTGGTCACGTGACGGGTAAAATGTATTTGAAATTCACTACAACTCCGAGGACTTTGCGAAATCAGTGGTCACTGGCACAGGGATCGCGAGCAACCGAATAAGGTCTCTCCCAAGAAGCCTCGCAAGTACCTCCTACTTTCTTAGGTTGTCGACAAACGCAAAGAATTGAGGGAATCTCGTATCGATAGTAGTTGTGTGGACCCCTTCTTTCTAGAGGAAGACTACCAAACTCATGTTCGAGGAAGTGTATTCTAGCTGGGCGTTGTGGACGTAGAGAGCCATCAATGGCCTCAGTCTGAAAACAAGTTCTACTTATTGGTGATTGACTGCATCAAGCCTGTTGCCTGGCTCTTCAATCTATGAACAATCTGGTGATGTTTTCTTCTGAGAGAAGAAATTTGTGAGGAGATGTCGTAATACATACACGCAAGGATACGGTCCTTAGATAGAGACTAATTTCACTCTGAGGACAAAATCCGCCACGCCAGATGAGACTATGTAGTGCAGCATTGCGATGACGAGTCGACTTCCCAAGTTGAAACGAGTCGAATCAGGCTGCTTCAGTCTTCTCCGATCTTTGTTTTGCAGGAACGATAGGCGGAGACAAGGAGAAAGAATGCCGTAGGATTGCCACCTTTCTAGCCTGAGTGACCATGAAGGAGACCGTTTAGGCTCGAAGAAGGACACAGACTTCCAGTTACTCATCAAAGAGCTCCAGAACTAATCCTTTGTCAATATTGACGCCGAACTGCCCGGTGGATGGATGAGAAGGCTGGTGGCTTGTCAAACTTATGATAAGTCTTTTGAATGTTGACTCCCGATTGAAAGGGTCTATAAATTGACTGATTAGGAATGACAACTGTGGCAACGCGTTTCTCTCCATGCGCTCATCTTCCGACTGTTCTTCAGTGAGAGAGATATGACCTCAGAGCCGTGCCAACCTATCTTGACAATGAAAGAGAATCCCTTACATAAATGGTGATGGAACAGATCACCGGCTAGTGCTTCAGGCCTCAGGTCTTACCACATGTTCAAGCCGAACGTTTATTTCAACGCGGCAACAACCTACTTTGCATTAACTTCTGTTCGAACGTCTTTCTACGTCTTTTAACGGTCTCTTCTACCTTAACTGCCGATCTGGCTTATACCACACGACGGATCCCGGATCAAGAAAACGTCTTGGTTCGGAGTCATACGTCCACAACTAACTTATAACGAAATACTATGCCAGGGCTGTTGGCTGCAGAACCTGATGCGATGCCATTCCCTCCTTCCGGGGATACGACACCAAAAAAACGTCCTTCATCTTCTGGGAGTCGGCGAGAGACGATTCTGAACTTGGTGGAGATGCTTTTGCAAAATCATGAATCCGACCGAGGCAAGTACCTGTTTAGCTTTCATAAGGCTATTATTCACCTGCGCTCTTTAAGACGAGAGAATTCCTAGTTTTGAGGACGATAGGGACGTTCGTGAGTGTCACATTGTGTTCTCTTCTGGGCCAGAATAAAAGTAGAACATTCTATTAGCTACTGTCGACGAGCACCTTCAAGTTGTGGGAGCTGAGGCTTTCCACAGATTCAAGAGGTGAGTTTCAATTGCTCAACCCAGAGTCGTGGTTCGTTCACGAAGACTTGATAGGCGAATAGAGGGTCTGGACAAGGAGGTGCGTGGTCGGTTGGCTGTTCGTCTCGATCACTGGTAGGCTCAAATGATAGCAGCTTCGAAATTTTGCCAATGCCGCTCGCCAACTCGGAAGCTCCGTCGCCATTCTCTCCTCTGCTTTTGACCTCCGTGAACGACTCGCCCAATTGCTCTTTCTCTATCATGAAAACGCGGCAGATCTCTTCAATCGCAAGATTGCTCACATCGCGAAGGAAATCCCTCCGGAACGACCAAAAACTGAAGGAAGAGACCGACGTCGGAAGAGAGTAACAACAGCAAATCTGACTGGACCACATATTGTGCGACTCGCCGTGAATGAGAATCTTGATTTGGAGGAGTTCCCGGCGCAGTTGAAGTTGTTGGCGAAAGCCATCAGGACTTTCTCTAATTGTCTGAACGAATTCCCTGAATTCACTGACGAAGCCGTGAACACGTCTATGTCAGAGTTTGAGGGCGATCTTGAGGTGAGGATCCTTGTTTTGGATCCCTGCCTATGTTTTGATTGTCCTCAATAGTACTGGGCCTCTTGCCTCAAGGAATATGCTGGTAAGTTGGTCAAGAGGATTGTCGCTATAAATGCTCAATAGCCATGGCAGGACAGTTCCGTCATCAGTCTGTTCAGAGATATGTGCACGATTTATCATCGGAGATGGGTGAACATATCGATACCATAACATCGACTTTGTCCATGTTCATTGAAGTTGGTACGTGGTCTTCGGATCTCCATCCGTGACAATCTGACAGACAGTATATGCAGGTGTCCCTACTATCCGTTTTGCGCAGAAGCATGGTGCCACTAACCTTCTGAATCTCTCGACGGTCGCAACATTCTTCTCTGCCGTTACAGCAACGACCATGCAATTTTCCTTTAATTTATCCCGCAACAACATGTCGGATGCAGTCAATTGTTTTTGGTTTGCTTCTCTAGTCTTTAGCATTGCAGCTGCTGTAAACAGTCTGCTAGGTCTGACGTGGAAACAGGCAATGTAGTACGTGTACTTCATATTACGGCGAGAAGGAAAGAAGCTGATGTTTAATATCTTGCAGCCGCTCTCCTGGCGACCGCGTGCCATGGTGGGTCTTAATCTGGATAAAGAGATCGCCCCTCGTGTTTCTTGTCGTGTCTGTTGCATGTTTCTCCATCGGCCTTTGTCTGTTTGCCTATGCCTCTGGTCAGGTTTGTTGTCTTCTTTTTCTACATATAACCTCTTGGATTGGATGAATAAAAATACTAATTGTCTAGGCTCCTGTAACGTCAACTTTGACTACCATTTTTACTGCCATCACGTCCTTCGGTTTGGCAGCCGTCTCTGCATGGTTCGCGTCGGAACGTTGGATTTATCTCCGGCATCAAGGGAGGAAATGGCTTAGTGATGCTCTTACAGAGTACACGATTCTGTTGATGCGTCTCCCCGGCATGGGACAAGCCAAAGCCTTCTTGGAGTTTACCAGCGATCTGCTGCTTCAGTGGGTCGACAACCTTCAGCAGTTCTGCGCCAAGTTGCTCTGCATTGCGTACGCCCGTAGCAGTTCCTCGGAACAGAGCGATGACGTTGAAGCTGCTGTACTTCCCACCGCCTACGCGAACAACGTGGCCCCAGAGACACCCACATTACTCTTACGCAGCCGATCTGACGTCATGACCGAACCTCCCAATTCACCCCCCTTCTCACCCACACCTACTATCAATGAGAAGTCTGCAGTAGATCCTCCGTCGCTGGCGCCCATCTCTCCTGGCAGGCAGTTGTGGACGAATGCTCTGCGCAGTGTAAGGATGCACTCGGCGATCTCGTCTCCTCCCCCCGAGCCGCGCCGTCGGAGAACGAGTTCATCAAACATCATTGAACGCAAGAAGACGATGATGAGTGAAGTCGAACCGGGCAAGGCTGTGATGCGATCCCGTGTAGCGGCTTTGTCGCCTAAGCTGAAGCAGCTAGAACCGACCCAGGATGTGGCCGCTCATTCGGGACTTGTCCGGCACTTACAATTCTCACCTGATGGGAGATACCTAGCTACGTCAAGGTATGGGTGATGCTTATAGTTTCGTACACGCTTGATTGACACATCGCTGTAGCTGGGACAAGACTTCTGTGGTTTTCCGCGTTGAGGTCCGTGGCTCTATACTTTCTCCAAGCTTCATGGTTTCATATTCACTTGCAGGACCCATTGTTATCCCACCGCATTCTTGCTCATCCAGCCGGGTTTGTTGGACAAGTCGCTTGGTCTGGCTATTTTTACAGTATTTCTACCGTATCCAAGCCTTACTGATCTTTATTAGGTGTCCCACTGGAAATCTTCTCCTAACGAAATTTTCACGAGGGGTTAAAGTCTGGACATCGGAGGTGGGTATTTGTGTTGGCTCCAATTCACAAAGCAATGCTGACCTGAGTACCCGTCATCTACTCTTTTCGCAGGAGGGTGTTTGTAGGAAAACCATCGATCGTAAGACCAATGTTGAATCAATTGCTTGGTTCCCAGATGGAAGAAGTTAGTCAGATCACACTCCCACAACTGTCCTGACTCATCATCGATAATATAGCTTTCATTTCGGTTGAAGGAAGTGATGTGACGAAACTCGTATGTGTTCTTTTTTCATGGTTCATTGTTCTTGCCGACAAGGAGTTCCAGGATCTCACCGGCAAGGTCGGTATATTGACATAGGCCATGAACAACCTTGGTTATTTTTTTCTATCCTTAACAGGTCCTCGATCAATATGACTTTGGTCGTATGAAGTTACATGATGTTGCGATCACTCCTGATTCATTACGGCTCATTGGTGTTGGGCCTCTTCTCGAATCACCGGATGGTCTTCAACCAAGCAAGTCTAGGGCGGAGAAAAGGCTCGTTGGTAAGCTCATCATCTGTTGTCAATACCATAAGGTACTAACCCATGCTCCTAGTGTATAATATGGAAACCAACCTAATCGAAAAGTAAATGCAAACCTTGCTTCTCATATATGATGCTTGATGCCTTACTATCTCTCTGGAAGCCAAACGCCCGTGCTTAACGATGTTCGAGATATCACAGTGGCCACGAGTGCACAAGGAGGGATCATTGCTTTGATCAGTTATGAGAACAAGGTGTGAAGCGCTTATAAAATACATGTGGTGCAGTGATTCATGGTGTTGAACAGGCTCCTCCTCAGCTCTGGAAACTTGAGTTACTTAAGGATAAGGAGAATCCCAATCTGACCAAAGGACGGCTCACCCTGAGGTTGATTCCATTGCTTGATTCTACTGGATACGTCTCAAACTCCATCGGTTAGGCACACCTACATGCCCAAGGTCCAGGTTGATTTTGCTGGACCAAGCTATTTTGGTGGGAAAAACAATGAGATGGTCTTCTGTGCTGGTAAAGGCGAGGCTTTGTGACCATTTTTATTTTGTGCCTTGATTGATGTTATAACTGGTCTCTACAGCTGGGGATATTCATATTTGGGACCAGGAATCGGCAGCACTACTTCATCATATCCGCGGCCAGTCTCATGGCGGCGATTTGACTTGCATTGCTTGGAATCACGCAGCTGAGGACCCATTCATGTTTGCAACCGGAAGCCATGATGGAGCGGTTCGTATATGGACCACGCGGCCGGATGATGATCTGGGTGAGGAAAACAGTGTAGTTCGGACGGATTCACCTGTTGAGTTTCTGGAGGAAGAAAAACTGCATACTGGATCATCGCAGCAATCTTCCGAAGACGGTAGTCGAGGGACCGCCTCAGGTCCCTCGCGAAGACGACATACACTGGCAGCACCCGTGCGATCGAAACACACAGATCCATATCAAGAAGCTATTGGCCTTACTTTCCGCCAACGCATCCTGGCCTACGCTGCTGCACAGCGCGAAGCAGATGCCAAAGCTCAGGCACAGACGCAATCACAGGACTTGAACCAACCACACCAACTCGCGTAGATTTTGCCTGCGAAGAGGATGCACGTGAACTATTTTGCAAACGACTATTTCAAGTGATCAGGCCTCGTTCGATCTGAAGATCTAGATTTACCCTAGTGTGGACCCTTGCCATTTCGACGGAATACTTGCATATGTGTATCAACATGCTCCACTGACAAGTAATAACGATTCATATAATATTTACAGTATCATCGCGAGGTCTGATGTCAAACCGAGTAACAAAAAACAAATAAAATATCCACTTGTTCTGATTCGTGAGAGAGCAGCAAGTCACTGTGATTGATGTCGACGCCATCGACGTGCTCAATCTTGTCTATATACGCCTCTGACTCCAGCTTGACAGACGCATGGAGAGTCACGGATAATCCTGTCTTTTTTTGTCTCCATTATCCCTTTAGGGCGGCGCCCATATTGGTTAATCATGTTCTACTCTGCGCCACCTCGTGTATGTATATGGATGACAGCATTTCTAGACCGCTTCCAAATAGCCGATGATTGAGAAAGTCGGACGATGTACAAAAATTTCTTCATCTAGTATTTACCGAGTCGTTACAGTCATGGCTAAAACTTGGAAAAGATTCTTTTGCAGTTTTATATGCCACATGTTGGCAAGCGAAGAAACAGGAGATACATAAACAGGTGTTGGCATACTGAATGATGGCAGAAACTCAGTATTTTGCAGTGGGATAGTCAGTGTATCCAATGCTGGGTTGGATACCCTCGCGCCAATATAAATTCTTGATGTCGGGGACATTATCAAGAGGCTTTCCATGCTCAACGCGTTTCATGAGGTCAGGGTGCGTGATCCAATCGAATCCAATGACAATCCCGTCAATTTTGCCCGCCTCAATGAGGGCAGCACCTTCTGCAGGGGATACCCCGGTGTTCAGGAAAACTTTGGCATTCTTGATCAGGGATCGGTAGGATTCAAGGATGTCATGAACAGTAGCGCGCTTTTTTCCTGCACAGATAGTTGAATAAGGTTTCGAAGGGTATAGATTACAAGGAAAACTTACCATCGTACTCGACGTCAAGCTTCTCCGAATAACGAACGAGGGTTATGTAGGATAAACCGAGTTTGTCAGCCTCAGTCAAGAAGTACTTGTAGGTGTCAAGTGCCTCTTGAAGGGGCATTCTAGAGAGCGTATGAGTGGCGAGCAACGTATAAAGCATGAATGAAACGGACCCGACATCATTATACCCACCAGCAGGATTGACCTTGAGCGACACATTTCCACCGAAAACTTCGACCAAGACTTTGAGAACTTCGAGGCCGAAGCGGGCACGATTTTCGATACTGCCGCCCCATTGGTCTGTACGTTTATTGGCCGAGCTATCGAGGAATTGGTTGACTAGATACCCATTCGCTCCGTGGACTGCACATATTTTTGTCAGTACTAGGCACCCATAGGCCCAAAAACACGAGAAACTTACGCTCAACACCATCAAACCCAGCCTCTTTGGCGTTGATAGCAGCTTGTTTGTAGTCGGCAACGATGGTCCATGGATCCTCGAGTGCCGTGGGCTGAGGAGCTTGAGTATGATGCGGTATTAGATGTTGGTGAAACCCTTACAGTAACGTATCCAGGGCTTCCTGGTATATGACGGAATTTACCGCCTCGTGCCGCGATGGCAGAGGGGCCGTACACGGGCTGTAAGTGAGAATAATGAACGCCAGTTTTGGTGGAAGAAGTTAGCGACTTACTGTACCCGCCAGTTTCTGCTCAGGGGCTTCAGGATGGGCAACGCGACCAACTGGAGAGCAAATTTTCAGATTTTGATGATGAAAAGTTTGTATCATACGTTGACATACCATGCCACAGCTAGTCATGTACTAATAAGTGAGGTGCTAAAGGCCAATATCTATATTAAACTCACCTGAGCGTAGATGGTGGCTCCCTTAGCGTGGACAGTATCTACGACCTTTCTCCATGCAGCGACTTGCTCCCTATTCCAGATACCAGGAGCAGACGGCCATTCGGTCCTGAAAGAGATTAGTTGAGTGATAAGCCAGCCAAAAGAAGAACAGTTAACGAACCCTTGACGAGAAATGAGAATACCTTCCGTGGTGATGTGACCAACACCACCATCGGCGCGTTGACCATAATATTCAACCATAATATCATTGGGAATTGTACCCCAAGCACGATTACGAGTGAGCGCAGACATCGCAACACGATTGCGCATCGTAACAGAACCAAGTGTTAAGGAAGAGAAAAGGGCAGATATGGAAGCCATTAGACTGGAAGAGTACGTGAAAACCGCAGAAGATTATAATGCAGGAGGTGATGAAGACCGTCCCAAATAGGAATGCTTCTTTTATACTAAAGCAACTTCAAGAAGTTGGCAAGAAACTTCCATTAGCGACTCGTTTGTTTAGCTTGTGCTGAGTCGGAGTCTTAGTCATGAACCCCGGGCGAATGTTCCCAGACATTTTCCGAGTCGGGGGTAGCGAGGGATTGTTGGTGTTGAGTCGCAGGTCGTGAGTAAGCTAAGACATCGATTACTGTACATAGGGACAGTTCAGTATGTCATCACGGTAGAATTACTAATTGGGAAAGCCGAACGACAAATATCACTGACATCAACTTCCAGTTCACATGGTCAGCCTCAATTGATGTCAGCGAATTTTGGAAAATTTCCAGACGTTGAGATCTGAGAAGACGACACAAGAAATATGATCATATCGAGCCCAAGCTACATAATATCCTTGGCTACGGAATGAAAGAATGCGAGCACAATGAAGTCCAGCTGGGTTCCAAACAAATTAAGTATATCAATCACCACTGGCAGCTGGTTTCAGACTTCAACCTTTCAGTTCTCTGATACCGTCCATACTTACTGTATCCATTTTAGATCTGTTTCTACAGGATGCTCTGAAAATAGATCATTACTGTCGCGCGTGGTCACAGCCTGTTTGAAAAGCATTCTGGACACCCACAGGGTCAAGCCTAACCCGAGGATGGCATGCAGTGCCTTCTTTACTTGAGAGATAAGCTGAACTTGGTGAGCTGTGTTAAACGAAACCGGCCGGCAGACAATTGGAAACCCCACATTTATCACCTGAGTCTGGAAAGATTGCTTTCTGGTGGCGAAAGAGGATACTGTGACTGTTGAACAGGACTCGGATTTGGTGATTATTGGGTCTGGTGCAGTCGAGGGTATGTTCATGACTTTTTCCAGCAATCATAGTTGCACTCAACGGATTCATCGACGTGCAGATGTCGCTCCTTCAAAAAGCAGAAGTGCTTGCACGGTCAACACGCCAGTTGGGCCGAGTACGTCTATTATCAGATATTTTCGCCAAACTTATCCGCGTCGAGATGAGTCGCATACCTATATATCACTGAGCGCCGAAGGAGTTCAAAATGCTGCCGCTTCGTTGATGACGTTCCGCTAAATCGACGTATCGCTCACATACTAGATGCGCAAGTAGTTGGAGCTCAGTCAGGTGTGTACAACAAGACAGACCTGTCGTCAGTCACTCTCCTTAGTACGTTCCCTCAGTTCCCAAATTACCCCACTTTTGTTCGCTTTCTAGTCAAAGTCAAGGAATACACTCCAGGCGGCACCTGTCATTTTGAGATTTCAGTACGACCCAGATGCAACGTAACACCGAGCCCGGACCATCCACATCTGTCATATTTCGATGTAGAACAATTCAAAACCTTTTATGTTCACCAGGTAGAGGTGTACCTTTTCACCCAAATTATGCGAGTCGGATGACAGAACTAGAATAAAATTTCTTTGTTCGTGGGAACAGACTCGGAGGCGTTTGCACTACTAATACTTTTCGTATGACCACATACTTGTATGTTATGTGTCCCCCAGGCATGGTTTTTCACATACACGTACATTGAGGATCTTACCGCGAGAATATTTTGACCTGTTCATGTTGCGCCACTTGTTTTTTTTTCGTATATTTCTGACCCAAGATTGGGGATGAAACCCTTTTCCAGCCCGACACGACGAAAATACTTCGAGCGGAGCGCTCTTGACCAACTTTGCCAGAGAATTGCCTTACTGCCAATGTGAAAAATGGAACCCAGGACAAGCGTGTATGGCCGTGTGGCGAAATGGCATCGCGTCTGACTACGATGAGTTGTTTCATCATTCATCAGGAGATTGCAGGTTCGACCCCTGTCTCGGTCATTGTGCTAGTTGAAGGGTTGTGGTCCTTTAAAGTGTCTCATTTCTTTACAGCTATTTTCTTGCGAGTGGGGTCTAAATTGTATATTCAAGTTTACCAATCAATCCAGTGTTTCACGCTCCCTCAGAAAGCTGTTCGTTGACTTATTTTCTTGTCACTGATATGCATATGGCTACCGCAGTATAAGAAAGCGTTCAATAGGAGATGTTCGAAGAATCGTCATCCAGAGCAAAATCGGGCGAAACCGAGACCTCAACGTAACAAAGTCTAAAGGACAGAGTAAGTAGGGGAAGCAATGATCAGTGTATCTAATCCTTCAAATCCTATTCTGATCCAACTAAGCAGGCCGGTTTCGCACGATCTTGACAAAAGGCGATGATCCTATCTCAGCATGATCTCGCCTTTTAACGGTGGAGAAATTGGGTGGGTGAAGAGATGCTGGCTCTTTCTTATAACAAGAGTGATTGTCGTCAGATTGGGAAACAAGTATGTAGGAATGATGATTAACCAGCGCATAGGGGAATCTTCGAGGTGAAAATGGACAAATGGATGTTGTCTGGCGGCGGGCTGCTCGCCGACCGAGAGTTCGAGGTTTAAATGCTCGACGCGGGGGCTAGGTGTAGGGGCAGGAATAGCTTCTGCTCTCCTTCCTCTTGGTCTATGAGTTTGAGACACGCCATGTTCCCCACCAGTTTTTCAACCGTCCCTACCTTCAGCCTCCGACGTCGAGTAGGTTGCGGCGCTCTCGGAGACAGAGGAAGGTTGTACACTTGTACCTCTACTGAATCTCCTATCTCTAGTCGTCGCTCTGTCGTGGTATCCTGACTGTACAGGTAGTACCACGCGTGTGGGTCTGGCAATGCAGGTCGATTTGGGATGCTGAAGGCTGTAGCGAGCATGCGAATCATGTCCTCCCTGGGGGCCGAACTGGCGCGGAGGTTTTCACTCGACGACGGGATCTCCTTTGTGTTGTGTTTTTGGGGTACAGCATGGGCTGTTGGACTCGAGAGGGGAATAATGGAGCACATCGGGCGGTATGTATGCGTCTGGGGCTGGACCACTCTGTGGTTAACTGTTGACTCGTTTTTTGAGGGAGTTCTGGGCCTAAACACTGCTCTAAAAGGGGAGAAGGGTGACGAACCGAAAATACCATTTTTCCAGCTTGCAAAGGGTAGCTTGAGATAGTATCCGGGAACACGATTCAGTCCCAGGTTCGGACCTGGGCTTGGGTCCAATGATTGAGTAAGATTGACACGACTCGAGGACTAGTCCAACTGGTCGGTAACAAGTAGATTCTCATGATGTTGTTTGAAGTTGCGCATGGGGTCAGAGTATTAATCATCACAGTGATTCCTGCCGAGGGTACTGGCGCGGCGCGCCGCTGGTTTGACAACTGAACATGTTTTTGAATTTTCATGAGCCGGATTCGAGGTTAATCTAAGAGAACCAAGAGAGGGAAGGGAAAGATTTCGGCAGATCGGTCCTGCCTGCGGTACGACGAGACAGATGGCAGTGGACGGTTGATCACAGAAAGAAAATGTCAGGGCTCAGCCTGAGGCCGTTCGGCACGACATCATGGTCTCAATGGAAATGATGTCCTCCCATAGACACTCGAAAGGGCTAGCAAGCTGGTTGATGCTACTTACGTGTTGCCTAGTAAGTAGTCTTCGTTAATTCTTGGCTTGGTTGGATTTACCCTCCGAATGACATCGTATGACCATTGTCGATATCGATTGACATGAACCACAGTGATGATGACGAGAGTATATTTGCCTAGATTCCAAACATGGACTGCCCAGGACGCGATATCGTGTGAAGAACTATGAGATATGAGATTAGGGTTGCGAAAATTGAGCTGAGCTTGTGGAGAGAGTCGATAACAGACGTTCAAGAAGCCAAAGGCCTAGAAGCTTCTAGAAATCAGGCCTAGCACTCGGAAACTGCCGCCGCCGGACCGCCGGAACCACGCAAAATCGACCGTGATAGGAGGCTCGAGGCCCATCGTTACGTTGCGGTACTAATTCAGCTAACCATACGTGTGTGGAGAGATGGGCTGGACACTGGACAGATGACTGGCATTTGATCTACATTTGATCGCTCCCATCTCGGCGGATCTCTACTAAAAATGAGTTCACCGTTTCTGCAGCTTAGTATATCCTCGCTCAAACAAGCAGAAAAGAAAAAAAACCTCAAGGCCGTGCGGAAGAAGTGGCTTTGCCGTCGGATCTTTGAGGCAACGAGCCGTAAACGAGGGAACGGGGCCCATCTCCTTCAAGAGTGTGCAGGTTCGATCCCTGTTTCTCGATTTACGACGTCCTGGTTTGGAGAACTACTTTTATTCCGTACCTTCAAGTCCGAGAACAGATTCTGCGGGCACCAGCTAATGATCATGAAGTGCGAAGGTGTTTATTCGGTGAACGTACATAGAACGCGTGGCGAGTCTGCACCTGGTGTCGAGCGATTAGCGATCAGCGAGTATATTTCGATCCCTTACGAGTTTCTCTGTCAATTACTGTCGTTTATATCTGACGGTGTAGTAAACTAGTTGGGGTAGGTAGATAGCAATATAGTAACACAGTAACGTACTTACATGTACTGCGGCTAGGCACGCGGATATAAAAAGAGTTTCCTGGAACGAAAAACAAGAATAATCCGGGATTAAAAAAAGATGGCCAGCCTGGGGATCGAACCCGAGACCTCACGGATGAATGCAATGAGTAACTCGAACTATCTTTCCATGGAGGGCGCACCCGGGAGAGAAAGTGAGAGTCACTCACACTTCCACTGCGATACTCCACCGACTGAGGTAGCTGGCCTTGATTATCAGCTATGTCTGTACCAGACCTTTTTTCGTTGGTTAGACGCCGGACCAGCGCCTATTGCGTCTTGTACATAATGGATGAAGATGTGCGAGGCGCCGCAGCCGCCAGCACCGGGCCCTGATCGACGTTGATCGCAATGACGTGTATGGCAGCAGATCTAATCTGATCTATCTTTTTCCAAGCGTCGACAACGCACAAGTGGTATACAGTGCTCAGTATGTAAGCGACGCTCGTAACTCCGCCTAGTATCTCTGTCAGTCTGACACAAAACATCATATAATGTATATCAGGCGTCTCCTTCGAATCGACTAGCTGGCTGGGTACATCCTCTTGATGGGCTCGTAGACACCACCGGGCAGCTCTCAGCCTCGCAGAGGTCCCGATGATCATTGTAGATTCATCTCAAGGCTACCATCATATGTAATCAATAGCGATCCAAGGGTACTGCCGCGCGCGCTTCATCAGCTTGATCTGAACGTGATCTGTGCTCGAAGCGCTGAGCAAAAGCTGCAACTGTAACTCTGCCCATATGGCCTTGCTTTGGAATCGAACTGTTGCCCTCTTATGGAGAGGGCTCGCAAGGCTGTATTATCTCGTAGTCTCCGTCGACTCTGGGCTAGTTACTCATGAGCAGGACGTCCATGGGAAGCTAATTCTAATGGATTCGTCGTTGCGGACCAATGTGCTGGTCAAGTTGAATGGAACTCTTCAAGCTTCTTACTGTACTATATAGTTCCCCATGGTGCTGCTATTGCGGGAAAAAAGAAACGTTACAGAAGTTCTTAAATGGCCTACTTTGGGATCGAACCGTTGCCTTCTCGTGGACAGGAACGCTCAGAGGGCTAGCGAGGCTGTCTTATCTCGTGATCGTTGTCGGCTCTTGGCTTAAAGTTATCTCACGAGGCATCGATGACTGAGGGAAGCTTGGCCGGAAGCGGTGATTATCGTTACTAGCTATAGCGCGTCCGTCGTGCATACAACGATCAATCTACCTGGTGTCACCGAGTATAAGTTTATACATAGAACTCTTCCTTCATCGTTGTTAACGTTGCGGGCAATGATTGATCGTAGAGCATTGCATTATGGCTTGCTTTGATCGCCCTCCCGTCACAATGATCGTTCGAAGGGCTAAGTGCTAGGCTGCGAGTGGTGTTTACGTGTTGGCTCGTAGTCTTCGGTGACTCTTGATTACTTAGTGATTAGCGACTCTTGGCTTGTGAATGTGTGAGGAGAATCAATCTCAGGCTCAGAAGCTGGCTACTTCGTGCGTCGTGTGATTATTATCGATCGTGATGAGCGGACGAGTTTGTCTGGACTCTAATAAACACAATCGACACTTAACCGCCACTGACCAGTTTAAGTGCTTAGTTCGCCAGATTCCTGTTTTCCGTCTCGGAGACTGACATAAGGTGAACACAAATGAGATTCCATGTGAAGAGCCGTGAGACTGGGATAGATCTAGGTCAGACTGGGGTTGAGCTTGAGTTTTGTGAAAGGGTCCGAGAGGGTAATAGGCGTCATCATTTGGGGAAAGCTAAATCCCTGCTAAGCCTATAGGGAAACTCCCGCACCTGTGACTGGACAGCCGAAACCCACCGGCAGGCCAGGGGCAAGCTCCCAACCCCTTCGGACAAGAAAAGATTTGCCTTGCCGGCGCCACGCTGTGCAGATGCGGCAGCTATCGGTATCAGTTGCATATGTAGTTATGTAAATCTGTGTACATATGGATATAGAGCTTGAGGCTGATCGTTACGGCTATATTGCGTGCTGATTTGTGGAGATGTGGAGTTCTCTGTTGGAAGTTGAAGAGTGTCAGAAGACGATTGTGAAGGAAGAAAGGTTTACGTTAGCTACTTATATAATTTGAACGTGCACGGGTGCATAACGCTACGATCAGCTTCGAGAATGATTGAGTGGAGCATTGTGATGATATGTTCTTATTGTGAATACAACAGTCTTTGAAGATCTTTGTATTGTTGACAGCCGCAAATGAGGGATGCAGATAAGTACAATAAGAAGCAGGGGAGATGGTTGTAAGGCGAGCACAAAGAAGGGATGGTATTTACAACACACGGATACACTTGGGCCAATACAACGGAGAGACCCGGGGGAACGAGGAGACAGAAACAAGTAAGGCTGTGTGTTTTGTGTTGGCCTATTCTTGTATTTCGTGAGAAGAATCAGTCTCCGTTGGTGATGGAATAAAAAAATGGAAGATGGTGATGATGGAAGAGAAGATCTATGATGGAGAGGAAGATTTCGACAAACATAGTGTGGTAGGAGCGTGGCGGACCACGAGGTCCAGGGACCAAAAACAAAGTTGCGGTTGAAGCGTATGTGATAGATGAAAAGGTGCAATAGAACAATAGGAGCAGTGTGGATGACACGCGGCCTCGGGGTGATTATTGTCCGAGTGGAAGACGGAGGGAAGGAATGCTAGGAGACCGAAGTAGAGACCGAGAGAAAGGAAAGTTATTGATGAGAGGGATCTGATGAGATTGGCCCTGGCTGTCCCGTGCTGCGACGAGCTGAGGAGGGAGTGGAAGGAGGACTCGTGGGCAAAGACAGACGTCGAGGGCGTCGAGGACAATAGCAGTGCACGGGCCGAGGTCATCTGGTTGGGAAGCGCCACCAAAAATCAACAGATGTAAACAGGTGTGAGAGAAATATGGCGGGTTGGGCGTGACCCTTTTTCTGCCGTTTTCCGTCTGCCTCGCCTGCGCTCACAATGCTGCTCGTCCACAAACCGCCGTCGTTCAATCTCCACGCCTCTCCGGTGCGCCACCGACGCCACCCGTCCTCTCCTCCCGCTGTTCTTGTCCAGCCCACCCAGACTCCGGGGCTGCTTTCCCTCTCCAAGCCGCTGCCCAAGCCCCCGCAGCAGCAGCAGCAGCAGCGCCCGCCCCGACAGCCTCAGCGTCCAAAGGTGGTCCCGACAACACCCACTCCGCGGTCGGCAAAGGACAAACACGCCACACCCCCGTCCAGGTACTTGTTATCGCTGTTGCACCGCTTTGGCCCCGTCTCTAATGCATTTATCAGAAGCACTCCCTCGCAGGCAGAGGGCCCCTCCGACCCCTTCCTCCTCCCTCCCCACTCGAATTCAAAACCCCGCAACCCCCGCAGGCGTCAGCCAATTTCCATCCCAGTTCCATCCGCCCCGTTCCAGCCCCCAACAGCCCGTTCTGCTCCCCTCCCGCACCATCGCCCTGCCAAACGCACCGTCGCACCCGAGCCTCTCCTCCCCGCATTCAATTTCCCCGTCTGCGACGACATGTCTGACAACGATCTTTCCTCTGACGCCCCGCCTCCCGTCACCCCCACCCGTCCCAAACAACACCATCACCGTCCCTCCCCTCCACAACACCCACAGCCCGTCTCCCCAGCCCCAGCCAGCAAGCATCGCCCGCGTAACCACAAGCGTGCCCCTAGTGACAGCGGTATGGTCTTCAATATGAGCTCGGACGAGTCCGGACCCGAGGCTGCGTCCGACGAGATCAATGCCCTCTTCAGGAAGATGGCTCTGGCGAGAAAAGGCATGCGCACGCCCCCACCCGCTCAGAGGGAACGCATGTACGAGGCTATGGCCCAGAGGGAGGTTCAAGGCTACTTTGCGAGTTCTTCCTTCCAGAACTCGCCTAGTCCGGAGGAGCTCCCGGATCCAGAGTTTGTTTGAGTGGTATGTTGCTTCGTTTTTTTTTTTTTTCGCTCAATGCTCATGATCATATTCGCTGTAGCAACTCGGGAAAATGGCATCCTTGCCAGTCATAGATTATTTTTCTTTGTTCTAGGTTTCCCTACAGGTCACACACCAACCCGTCACGGCTACATATTATCGGACACCCGCGCGATTTTATTTGGTTTTCCATCCATCCTCGTCTTGTCCCGGCCCGCATCCGCCCTCTCCTGCCTGTACACTCTGGAGACGCCGGCCGGGATTCCCCTCTTCAGCCCACCCACCCCTCTGCTGCGTTCCGTCCTGCACAGAGTCAACATAATCGATCACCGGATTTCTTGTATACACGCCCATCCTCTTCCACTCCTCGTGGCGTCTGCTGGTTATCATAGGCTTTTTTTCTCGTCTTGTACACCGCATCGCAACGCACTGCATCCCGAAAAAGGAAATCCGGCAACAAACCCCATTCGCTGTGTCCGCTCTCGCATTTTCCCTTCTCCTCGCATCATCCCTTCCTCACTTCCTTCTCTCTTATGATCACGACGCTTTCGGGTTCTGTCTCTTTTTCTTTTTCTTGGGTTCTTGGTGCAGCAACGCACCACTACTAGACGGGGCCAAGGTTCCTTGGGCCCAGCAAAGGCGACTTGCTGCCAAATCTTGAAGCATTACGCAAAGCAAATATTTGAATTCTCGGCATCACCTTGTAACACTACCACGCACTATCAATCAAACCAAGCAAGCGATCGACGGAGAAGAAGAGAAGGAGAGGGGAGGGGAGCAAGCAAGTATCTTATCGGCGTTTATTATTGTTATTTCCGTCAACCTCACCTCCGCCCTTCGCTCCCCTCCCGACTTGTAATCTCCGACAATCGAATAACCGTCCCGATTGCGAACTGAACGGCGACGATAACACACCTCCCGCCGCTGCCCTTTGTTCCTTCTCCCTTCCCGCTCCCCGTTCCGATCTCGACCGAACCACACCCAGCCCCCCCGTATCTATCGTATCATCTTATTATTTGGCGCCCACCTCGACTCCTCTCCGACCCCGTATACCTCACTTTTCTCCCCCCTTGCCCTCCGTCACGCATATGCATATATCCCGAGGACAACGAGGTCCCGGGCGCCGACGTGTGTTTTTAGTATGATGCAGGGATTCCGTTTGTGATCCCTTGGCTGTGTATCAGTACTATTTCATGACGTGAACGTTACTTCTTTTTTATCATTTTAATTTCTTGTGTCTACTTTTTTTCGACATCCCCTTCGTGTTTCTTTTTTCTTTCTTTTTTTTTTTTTGGTATGGATTTTATTTCTGCAGTTTTATTTTATTAGGTTACATTCTTTCTGCCGTTTTACGGCACCCTACATACACTTTTACCTCTTCACTCTTCATTTGCTCCGGCCTTTGGTCTTTCTCCCCATTCTTTGTCGTTATTCATGTATGCAGTTGTTTACGTGCGCGATGATTTTGGTATCTTTTTTTTTGGTGCTTTATGTCTTTTACTTCCCTTTTATTTTTTTTTCCCTCTCTCCCCCTTTCCTCTCTCCCCTTCGCCTTCCTTACCACTGGCCCACTTCACCCTCGCCCCGATTCGTCCCGAACTCGGTACCCAGCTCCAGGTCTAGACGTGTCGCTTCCCTCTGGCCCCTTGGGCGGCGATTCTAGATCCAGATGAGGTCTAAGTCTGGATCCACCTCGTACGTTCCGTTTGCTGTTTTTTGTATGGGAAGGAAGCTGATGATTGCGTCGCTCTTCTAGATCTATCCCCACATCATTTTAATGTCATGATTGTCGTGACGTGTCCATCCCCAAATTCGCTTTTCGACATTATTCCTCCGAATTTCGTTTCCCTCTGCGCATGGGCATGGACGATCCAGTTCCCACTTCGTCCCTCTTCATATGGCGTCCTCACTACTCCTCGCCCATGCGCATACAACCACAAACACACGCACGACTACGATTCAACTCAAGTCAAGTTTAGAGGTTTTCACTTTTCCCTCTTCGTTCAGCAAGTGTACATATATCTCGACTCGATATCTACTCACTCGCCTCCGCTTATCCGCCCCCCCCATCCATCATCATTCCTTTTTTTTTTCGACCAAACCAAACACGAGAATGAGGTCGAGGGATAAGATGACAATGTACACATCCCCCTCGCCTCCTCGAATATCGAATATCGTATTGAACACATGCTATTGTCATTCCTTGCCTTTTTTTTCCTCTTTTTTTCGATTCATTATCACAGAATTCCCCCTCCCCTCTCTGTTATACGCTCCAACAACCTCTTTGTTTTCCGATTCCCGCCCATTACCTACCTGTCCGCCGCCCCTTTCCCAAACAACACATCCGGTTATTGTATCGTACATCTTGAAAAGTTGAGTACAATAGTGTATTTACTTACGTACTTTACAAATATACAAGTTCAAGCTAATTTTTACATGGAAGATGGTATATGTGAGAGTGATGACTTTTCGTTCGCGAGCTTTCTTCCGCTTAATTTAGTACACTAGATCTCTCAGAAGCGCTAACGACTCACGTATCGTTAGCGAGCTCTTTATGAACCATGTCATCGATCTAAGCCCGCATTAGCGATTTCGGATTTGATTCTACACGGCCAGAAGCGGGCGCGTGCGTGTTACTTACTAGTATCAGCAATTAATACGCTCAAAATTCCTTAAATGCACAACAGAGGTGAGGGTTGGGGGTTTTTCTACTGATATAAAAGTATGTACAACCATCCACGCTTTTTAAATTCAAACTCGCTGCGTCCATATGATTTAAAGTACGTCAAGTCAAGGATCCTCGCCGCTTTACGCGTGGGTCGAGCTCAGCAGTGATGAGTGACTCTCGGTCCTCGATAATGGTTGGGACAGGGACTTGTGCCATTGTTACAAGACGAAGGCCCGGCTTGCTGTGCCCCGACCCTATCCGTCGCGGGGGCCGCAATTGCCCTTCAGGCTGCACAGGCACCCTTTTGCCACCCCTCGAGCTTGATTACACTCGAGGTGAATGAAGAACATGACACCACGACGCTCAAGAAGAGTACGATAGCCTTGGTGGTCAATGTAGCGTGACGTGCAGGGTGACGGTAGAGGAGCAGAAGTAAGAATAGGAGTAATGGGTGCAAGGCAGGTACCCTCCGCCTGCGTGGAATGTTCAGCACTGTGGGTTGTAAATGTCCCTTAGGCTGTGCTGATCATTCATTCCCCTCGACTAGCGTACAGTCTCAAGACGGACGAGCTATGTGACGCCACGCCGTTTGCGAAAGGTACGGGGACGAATTTGCGTACCCTTCCGGTTGGTGAAGGCTGCCAAGGGTGGTGTAGGATCCAATGGTGGCAATGTGGTTTTCGAACAGGATCACGTTTGTGTTGTGGGGTAATGATACATAGTAGTTGGTGGATAAACTAGTAAGAGTGTGTGCGAAAATTTATGCGTATTGTGGCGCGGGCTGATATGACTCCGATCTGCGAGAAAACGAGCGAGAACGCGAGATGATGGAGGTCCAGAAAGAAGATGCCAGAGGACATGTAACCGTGATATTCGCATTCACCCCGTGCCCCCGTTCTGCGGATTTTCAAACCCGTGAAATGAGACGCGGGTGAAGAGACCAATCGAAAAAAGCCGATCAAACCTCGGAAATCAAGAATGTACAAGTGTTCTAAACGTTTTTTTTTTTGTCATGATCAGTAAATACCAAGAGACAATTCGACGCGATCTATTGAAAATTCAAAAAACATTAGATGTCATGTGTACAAAACCAAGACAAAAGCTCACTTAGGGATACATTAATTTATAGGTATCCACGTACTCGTAGATACGAAGATGCAATTCCTCCTCGACGTCTTTGGTGACGATCTGGTCAAGAGGCAGGAGAGCTGCAACTCCGGTATTTTTGCCAGGAAGAGCCCATCCAACATCAATATCTTGCCCAAAACGACCCAGCTGCCATCTGGAAACCGAGGGTTCAAGATGGCTGTACGCATCGAGCCACAAAGTACAGCACAGACAGCTGCGTGTGCTACATCCAATCAGGCGATGTGGTACCAATGACATGGCAGGATCCAGCACGATGCGAACTTCGGGATGAAGAGATAACGGTATTTGGGCTGGCGAATCCCAGTAACCAGAAGGGGCCCTCTTCTGTACCAATCGTTTCTGCTCCTCGAAGCGTTCTTCCTGGACGTGTAATGGAAGTGGATCTCCTAGGCGGGGATCTGGTGTTATGAATTGCATGAATAATGTCTTGTGGTGGCCGACAGGCAACTACATCGGGATTCTCTATTGGAGTATGCGATATGTTGTTAGCCCAGCGGACCTTGACGGGACGGTCGTGAACGAATTTCTGGAGTTTCTCGATTCTCTGGAAATATACAATTCGGTCCAGAGCATTGCAAAACTTCTTGAGCTGCAAATACCAATCCACGTTCCTGCTCATGCTTGAGTGGATAACGAATGACATGTACCTAGAGCTCTTCAACATGAGAGCGTAGCGAACAAGGTTGACGAAGCGAGCATGGCTGGCCTCGACATCGTTATCCAGCTCCTGTACCGAACGAATGAATTCGAGAAGATTCTCAAGGATCTCCCGGACAGGCTTGTTGTTCCACTTCTTGTCATTGAGGACGATGACTGTGAAACGACTGCGAAACTCTTCTCCTGCCGACTCCTTGAAGGAATGTAGGGAGATCAGCGATTGTAACTGTTCGAAAAACGATTGGCGAAGGATTTGGATGCGTTGTTGATATTTTCTCTACCATGAACTACAATAAACTTTAAAGCCTGTTGAAAATCAATGGCACTTCTTAGGGCGAGCAGTAATTCGACTGCAATCTCCTGATCGTGATCATTAGAGTTTCTGTTCTTTGCGAGGACAAGGGTGATTAAGTTCTTGCTCTTGACTGATCCTTCGATGGCCGCAGCGACGTGACTTCCATTGTCAGTGGTAGAGAGGCAGACTGCAGCAGTCTCGAGCATCCGTAGGATACCTATGTCTTGTTCAAAGTCATCCGAGTCTTCCGAGAGAATGCTCTCGTTTAGCTGTCTTTGGTAGCTGTGAGGTTCCTCTCTGTTCATAAAGCAACGAGGGTAAAACTTCAGGAGCGATAGGATTTCCGCAAGGCGATTGGACGCAGAGACGCCTGTGACAGGCATGAGTGAGAAAGTTCAAGGCGGAGCCAAGAGCTTTCTTTGTTCCAGGCACATGACAAATCTAGTGCTGGGGGTTGAAAACTCCGATGTTAAAAACATCGTTATTTTTCACACAATTTTTCACATGTTTTTAATGTTTTTAACTTGGGAGGTTCTGAAATGTCATGTGATTTATGTGAAAATTTCAGAATATATTTGAAACTTGGAGTACCGTAACATCCATACTATTCTGAGGCTTTCTACACCTTCTGGGTTGGTCTAAGCTTGTGTCATGCTCTCTGCGGAACACAGGAAGAAACTTCTCGATGCTCATCATGAATTCATCAAGACAGGTTCAGCAGAACTGATTGATCTTCTCAGGCTTGTTGAGGACACGATTAAGGAGCCAAATTGCTTGGTAAGGAAAGACTGGATTGACCATATGGACAAGCTGTGTGATGTTTGGGAACGTCATAATGATGAAGAAACTGTTGAATGGCCTCACATAAATTTTGATTGTATGGGTCCATGATCACAAGATTGAATTAGCATGATGCATGTGTCATAGCCTCCATTATCTGATGAAGAAATAAAACAATTGACTCCATCAAAAATCCATTACTTGTCTAAAATATATTCAATGAGTATATAAGCTGAGTCCCACAGTGATCAAACAAAAGGGGACAATGAAGACAGGAATGAATATAAGTGGGATTTCATCTTGTATCACCCTCAGTCAACTATATGGAGACTGAGGGTGAGTGGTTAACTTAACAACAAAGCTTCAGACATCAGTTATGCATACTATAGAATTGTAGCCTGGGGGCTACGTAGAAGAACTACTCTTGCAGTTCACGCAATAACTAAAATAGACCGCTGATCGGTATTTGACTAGTTACGTTGTGATATACAAGAAAGTTATCTTAGCTAATACGATATTGGGTCATAAATAATGTCACTCTATGTGACAA